>JAIVFH010000051.1:0-248776 GCA_025765595.1 Obelidium mucronatum | reverse complement strand
TTGGACTTGAGCTCACTGAAGCTGATTTCTTGTGCGGCTGAACCAATTCAAGCCACGATGATTTCCGACTTTTTGGCCTTCTTTGGCGAGTACGGCCTTGGTGTGGTCTTTTCGCCAGCGTATGGGTAAGCTTTGCCATGCTTCCGAAAAATGCGTTTTTTTTTCTTAATTTAATGATAGATTGGCGGAACATGTGTTGGGAGTAACATCAGTCGTCCCAGGAACAGCCTTGAAAGTCCATGACGGTTTTTCGCGCTCGGTGGAACATCCATGCAAGCCGTTTCGGTACTAGCGAAACTGAGTACAGTTGATGATGGATTCCAAGGAATCACTGTCCAAATGTTTGCTGCAAAACCCACTGTTTCCGGACTCGCTGAATTATGGACAGACTCCCCACGTGTGGATGATATTGTCTTGACGAAGGAGGAGGCTTTGAAGGAGTATTTGGATGAGATCAATGCGCTTGATGATCCGAGTATCAAGACGGACAATATTATGTCGTTCGACGTGGCAGCGCTGGGTAAAGATGCCGCGCCCACAGTTTTATTGACTGGAGCAAATGGGTTTGTTAGGAAGTGGTATCTACCATAGCTTCATGAAGCAGCATTCAAACGTTAGAGTGATTTGTCATGTTCGCGCAAAAACCAAAGAGCTTGGAGCTGCAAGGGTGAAGGACGCTGTGGAATATTACCATGGGAAGTGGAGTCAAGCATGGCCCGAGCCAGAAGTAGTTTTGGGAGACATTGATGAACCGAAGCTGGGTGTATGCGAAGGTGATTGGGAGATTTTGGCAGATTCAGTCCACGTTATAATTCATAACGGTGCCAAGGCAAGTGATTTTTTAAAGCCCTCAACGCAATTTCGGTGCTCTAATTTTGATTGTATTTCAGGTTGATTTTGTACTCCCTTACAAATCTCTTCGCAAGACAAATGTAGAAAGCACTGTTGAAGTTTTACGGTTGGCTTCAATCAAGAAAGTGAAGGGAGTCGTTTTCATGTCTTCAGCATCTGCAGTACAATCAAAAAACACTGCAATTGCCAGCGGTACTCTCGATGAGGTGGACTTGGAAAGCCTAGCGGGTGAATTTTTCTTTGGGTATAGCCAAACAAAGAACGTATCGGAAGTTTTGTGTCAAAGAGCTCGGGCGAGAGGAATCCCGACCGTATCTGTCCGCGTCGGGAAGCACTCAAACGTTTGGTAAGTGCCATTGTCGTTGGCAGCAAGAACCAGAATTCGCAACCTTTTGACTTTGAATACAATTTCCAGTTTCAAATTATGACGCTACGTGGGACTTGATCAAGACTATGAAGCAGAATCGAATTTCGTTGCTGGATGACAGCTTCATTCAAATCACCCCCGTTGATTTATTGGCAAACAGCCTAACAAAGCTGTGTCTCACAACCGGCTTTTGGGAGAGACAATGTGTGCACCTATCTGCAAGTATTGAGACTTGTCTTTCGTGGAACCAGCTGTCTAGATTGCTCAAACTGGCAGACCCGGGGAACCACCCAATGACAGCCGATGTATTTTCAACCATTATGACGCGGGAATGCAGGAAGCCAAGTTCTCCGCTTTTCCCGTTTTCGGAAGCAATTGAAACAATGGCTATTGCGAAATTCCAGCAGTCTTGGCTCGTTCCATCGGATATTCCAGGCCTTCCTGTGCTGATTCCCAATGCAGTTGAGTTGTGGTTGGGGTATTTGACGCATTTCTTTTCGATATGAAAAAAGATTGAACAATAAATATTCGGACATTGATCAAAACACCAAAAACAAAGAACAAAAACAAAAACAAAACAAAAAGAAATGTTGGGCAACAGCAACAGCAGCAGCACCAGCAGCACAGCATCGAAGCCGCTGTGGGAGCGCTACGAGGCGGTGACGAAGCACGGCGAGGGCGCATTCGGCGCGGTGTTCAAGGCGCGGCGGCTGAGCGACGGCGGCTTTGTGGCGGTGAAGAGCCAGGCGGTGGCGGCGGCGGGCGACCAGGCGGGCATTCCGCCCGTGTTTTACCGCGAGCTGATGGTGCTGCAGGAGACGACGGAAACGGCCGAAAAGACGCGTTTTCCGTTTGTCATCAGGTTGGTTTTTCTTTTTGTTTTTCTTTCTTTCGCGTTTAATAGTCGATAAAAGGCTCCATGAATTCGCTAGAGACGACACTCACGTCATGCTCGTCATGGATCTCTGCTTAATGAGTCTCCATGACGCACTCAACTCCTACGGATGCCTGTCGGTCCTGATGACAAAGGTTCGTTCTTCCCTCGCGTTTTATTCTATACAGTAAACTTGACAGATTTTGCACGGTAGCACATTCTTTACCAACTCACTCTTGCAATCGCCTTCATTAATGACCATGGATTCATGCATCGTGACTTGAAACCTCAGAATATCATGATTTCCGATTGGCCTCCTGGTGGTATCATGCAAATCAAATTGATTGATTTTGGTCTCGCTCGTCCAGAACCTTATCCGCTTCATCCAATGAGTCCTGTTGTTCAGACTGTTTTGTATCGCGCTCCCGAAGTGATTTTTCAGCAGGAGGATTATGGGAAGAAGTGGTATGTGTGAATGACTACCGCCGGAGGCGGTGAAGAAAGCCGGAATACCGCCGGTAGGCGGGGTGAACTTCTTTTTTTTTGAATTCCGCCGTAGGCGGTGAATTCTTTCTTTCCATAACTGTGACTATTTCCTTATCATTTTATCCCATACCGCCGTAGGCGGTGAATCTCTCTCTATTCACATTCTTTCCACACCGAATCTCCTCTCCTCCATACATTTTTATTCCAAATCCCATATTCACTCGTTTCATTCTAATTCTGTGTAGCTATTCTTGCATGATTGACATGTGGTCAATTGGTTGCATCTTTGCAGGTTGGTTACTTTAAGTCGTTAGGTAGTCATTGATTAACTTTATCCAAATACAGAACTCCTTCTTGCAAGGCCTCTGTTTCTAGGTAACACACTATTTTCGTACATGGCTCTTCTTTCAGAATCGCATTTGCCAACTGGATTTATTTATCTATTAAGTGAGCAACGAATTTGAAATTCGAAAAGCCATTCTTGAGTAACTATCAGCTGTATTTTTCAAAAAAATGCTGCTCTATTTTCGTTAATTAAGTATCTGTAGCACAATTGGTCCTCCTGGCCCAGATGATTTTCCAAACCCCGACGATACAATACTGTTTGAATGCTCTTTTCAGTCTGCGAAAGCGTTGGATAAACGTTTCCAAACTTTCTTTGCCGAGAATCCCCTTGGACGCGATGTTATGAAGGTGCGTGTTTTGAGAGTGTGCTCCCGAAATGGTAACTCGTTCTTTTTTTTCTTTTGAAGGGCCTTTTGACGTATAATCCCAAGAAGCGCATGCATCCTTGGGTGTTGCTTCAGCATCAGTGGTTCTGTGACATTATGCATGACTACAGAGTCTGGTCACAGCAATATTCGATCTGAGCAAAAAAAAAAAAATACTTGCTTCTCGTTTCCCGCTTGTCTCTTTTCTCCTTTGTATAAATCAGAGATATTTATTTTGAATAAAATTAATGGTCGATCCGTTCTATTGAATTTCACGTCATTTGCTCAACTGAGAGGCCACGGCTTGTCTTTTATTTTATCGATGGAAAAAGTAATTGTTGTTGCTGAAACACAATACAGGCGTTGTTCTATCCGCATTCACGATCCGCACAGTCACTTGTCCCCAAACGTTGGCTTGCGGAACAATACCCTAAGAGTTAAGTAAAATAAAAAAAGTCGCGTAAGCTTGAAGGAAAAAAACGCAAAAAATAAAAGCAATCATGAAAGAGTGTGTACCGGAAGAATCATTCTCAAATCCTGCGTGAACCAGTTTGAATTCACAGGACACGATACTCCACTCAATGAACAAAAGTCAAACACTTGCGTTTGACTCTGTCCACCAATACACCACTGCGCGTTCCCCAAAGGACACACGGTCGTGCTAATGTATACCAATGCTCCCTTTGTAACAGTCACGGAATACCATCCGTTCAAAAGTACCATGGAAGGTTGATTGTATCCCATTGCTATTGGTGGAAGTGAGTTGTATGGGGGTGCTGTGGAGAGACTGAAGGTGTCTGCGTTGTTACAGGTTTGCCATTTACAGTCTTGTGGGTATCTGTCGCATTGCGCGTTTACGATGGACAGCAGGATCGTGGATAATAGTAGAATTTTGAATAAGGGTATCACTCTGATGGTCATCGCGGCTGATATGGTTTTTAGTTGTGGCAGTTGTTTTGGGGGAAACAATGGAGACACTTTTGCATTGTTCCAACAAACGGAGAAACAAGACAAGTAGAAGCTATATAAAGACCTCATTCATTAAATGTTGAAATTTGAAGATCTCATGTGAAATTCAGAATAGTGTATATCATTAAGGTATAACGAATCCAAAATAAACGCGTCGAAAAAACCATAAAAAAAAAGCGAAACCAAAAAAAAAAAATATAGTCGTGCACTAATCGCAACCAGGGCAAGTCTGGAAGAGGATATTTGAATTCTGGATACAAAGAGCAGTTCCTCCCGCCTGGTCAGTAATCACGAATTTTACGCTTCCCCATACGCCAGATTCTTTAACAAACCCAGGAATAATAAGCGTCATGTTTTTGACGAACCAGTTGGCCGCTGCTGGACAACCGGCAAACGGTAATCGACAAAAGTCAAACGTGTTTTGCTTGTATACGGGCAAAAGACATGGACTGGAGCTTTGCTGATTTCCACTTCCAGCACAGATGGTAGCGCTTGCAGTTAGTTTCGTCCCTTCTGAAAGTGTTGATGTGTACCTATTATTTGTTTGTAATTTATTTTAACGTTTTGCATTGCTATTCATAGTTTATCACATACCATCCAAGCAAGGAAAGCTGAGTTGGAGTTCTATTTGATTGTAATGTTGTTGTGAGCAACGCCAACTTACGTATTCTACTGTAACTTACCCAGCACCGACCCACATTTGTTTCATTTGAGTAATTGAAAAGGACTGTGTTCCACACGTTGTCCATCCATACATTTCCTGGCGTTTTGCAAGATCTCGCACTTCCAGATCGTGGGATGCAAACTCTTCAATGTTGGGAGAAGCGCGTGCGGCAAAATAGCCCAAGGAAAGCAGCGCCGAGAGGAAAAGCATCGCGTATAGTATTAGATAGTTTAAAAATTAGATGAGTTAATTATTTTAGAAGGGGCTTGGAAAAAGGAAAGAAGCGGGTTTGTATTCTGATTGGGACAACTGACTCTAAACCAATCACATTCAAGAATCTTTCAGCTGAGACAGCGTTCGCATAGCAGACCCGGGCTAAGCTGTAAGTATCTCAAGTTCTCAGTTGATTGCATCTAAAATAAAGCAGAGTTACTATTTCATTCTTTTTAAATATCTTTATTTTCATTCATTTATGGCGGTCCTTTTGTCGCTTCTGTTTTCGGTGTTTGTGGCGGCAGTCATTGCTCTTGGCTTTTCAGCGTTCTCGGCACTGAAGGAGAAAGAGCGTATTGAACAGGCAAAGAGGGAAGAACGGGCGAGAGGGTGAGCAACTTTCAACTACAGCAGCAACAACTCATGCAACTCACAGTCCACGGAGACAAATCAACACTTCGAAGTCTCTTTCTTTGGGCCTAACTTCAACTCCTGGACCAGTGGTGTACCGAGACAGTGGGTGTCAAGGACTTGACACCGGCAATGCTAAAACTCTAATCATCAAACAAAACCAACAAAACAAAACACAACTTCAGATATTCCCGAAGCAGCGTTTCGTTTTTCTTCTGTTTCTAAACCGACCCCGCTTCATTTGTCTTCTTCGACTGTTGAATCGCCGCCGCAAAAAGTTGTCCAAAACCAGCCTCGCTTTTCTTTCAACGTCGAACCCCAACAAAACAAACAACCGCAACAACGCTTCACTCGGCAGAGCAATGATTTCATGTTGAGCCAAACTGTCGCACGCGAAAAACCGGAGCTTTTCCCTCAACGCCCGTCGACAGTTTCGAACTCAGAACCCATTCGGATGGACGAGGATGATGATGAAAGGGAGGAAGCGCCATTGATTCGCAAGAAATTTACCAACACTGATTCCGAGCTCGCTGCTCCTTCGTCTGCTGGTAGAAAACGTCGTCATCAATTGGACGAGGCTCCTATTTCAAATGATATGGTGAGCCCCCACGCTCAGAAGCTCATTTGTTAAAGAAAGTTTTAATGATATGTGTTTTGTTAGGCCGTTCACCAACGTTTGCACAAAATCCGAAAGTCTGTGGTTGGATCCAGCAACCCGTCCACACCGACCCCACGAAAACAAAACCAGTCTAAAAAATCCCCCAAACAAACTTCAACACCTCAAGTTGTGACTACAGGCACGAAACGCAAGCAATATGCCTTCCCACAGGATTTGGACGAATTGACTGAACTAGATGCAGTGCTGCATGAGGAATACCAGGCGGAAGAAATGGCTGAAGAAGACGGTTGGGTTACTCCGGCTTCGTTTCGCCAGAAAAAGAGGAGGAGAGCGAATGATGCTGGGGATGCTGTCGTGTCCACTCCAAATAATACTGTATCATTGGAGACAAAGCGTCAGATAGGCAAGGAAGATCAGGTATGTTTGTATTTGTTTAGTTCCGTTTACTAGTTCGTCTAAACATTCCTCAAGGTGCCGTCAAACAGCAAGCCGACTCCAAGAATATCTGCTGTATCAACGGCTCGAGGTCGCATCAGATTGGGATCTACCCCATTGAAGGAAACTCAGCGGTTGCACATGACAAAGGGTCCCACCCCTCTCTTCAAAAAGCCATTGAGCGAAGAAGCAGTGAAATCCATTATTGCTGAAACGGAAAGCTCAACTAAGGAATCGTCATCATCCAACCCTACCTCGGCAGAAGGCACTCCGGCTGGTCTCCGAAAGGTGAAGTTTGCAGATGAAAGTGGTGGATCTTTGGAAGCTGGACCGACTCCGTCAGGGAAATCATTCTCCACCGAGGTCCCAAAGTTTCCTGGGTTTGGTGCAGCGGCAACTGAGAGTACGAAAACCGATGGAAAATCTGCCGAAGCACTAAAGGCGACTGCTGCGTCCGATTTATTTGCAACCATTGGCAAACCGGCCGAGTCAGCAAAGGAGTCCACAGCTGGGCTATTCGGGAACCTTACTTCTCCCGCAAAACCTGCTGCTGATTCTGCAACAAATTCTCTGTTTTCTGGATTGGGGACTAAGCCAGCTGAGCCTTCGACTACCGGCAGCCTTCTTGGTGGATTTGGGTCATCTACCGCCAAAGAATCCCCCAAAAAGGATGCCCCGGCGATTCCTCCATTGCCCACATTTGGTTCATTTTCGCCGGCCTCTACAGATAAGACACAAGAGGCGCCCAAACCAGCCACATCATTTTCTTTCGGTTCATTGACTGCAGCACCAGTCACATCAACGACGACGGAAACTACTGTTGAGAAACCTGCCATAGCTTCTAGTGGCGGCTTTAGTTTCGGAGCTCTCGGGGCCGCAACAGACAAGACAACTGCAGCGCCAGGTGGATTCAGTTTTGGTGGAAGCGAAACCGTTAAAGCTGCCACTCCATTAAACCTTGGAAGTTTGACACCTGCGAATGAATCCGCCAAGACTGCCGACAAGCCAGCCGAAGCAGCTGGCGGATTTAACTTCAATGCAGCACCATCAACTGACAAGGCGGCATCCAGTGGTTTCAGCTTTGGTACCAAGACCGATGCGTTGACTTCTAATGGGGATTCCAGCAAATCAGAGCCTTCTGGGTTCTCCTTCGGTAATTTGGGTGCGTCATCCGCGGCTCCTTCTCTTGGTGCTTCTGCAGCTCCACCGGCTTCCGCTAATTCCGCTGCCGCGCCCGGTAATGGCTTATTTGGTGCTACTCCTGCGCCTCCAGCTGAAGCCGCAAAACCAGCGGTAGCAGGTTTTAGGTTTGGTGCCGCTCCAACTGTAAACGCGCCTCCTGCAGCGGCTTCTGCTTCGACGACTCCCGCTTCTACGATTCCATCGTTTTCTTTCGGAGCTACTGCACCATCCTCCTCGACTGCTTCCACCACTATACCATCATTTTCGGCTGGCGCTACGGCTAATACTTCCTCCACTACCGGAGCGACGGGACTCCCAGCGCCAGCAAATTCGACTTCCAACGCAGCCTTTAGTTTCGGTTCGACGCCTGCCGCTCCAACAACCACCCCCTCATTTGGAGCAGCCGCGACTCCAGCAGTGCCCAGTTTCGGAGGACAGCAGACGGCCGCTACTACTCCAGCACCCTTGTTTGGATCCCAACCGGCTCCATCGAACGTTCCGGCTTTTGGTGCACCAGCGCCAACACCTGCTGCTGCGGGTGGGTTTGGTGGATTTGGAGCTGCGGCTCCATCGACTGCAACGCCTTTTGGTTCCCAGACAAACTCTACTGGAGCTACTACAGGATTCGGATCTACTGCAGCTACGAGTCAACCGGCGGCGAATGCTTCGTTTTCTTTTGGTGGAACGGCTGCCCCATCAACAGCAACACCTGCTTTTGGAGCCACACTAGGAGCTGCTACCCAAGGTTTTGGTGCACAATCTACGGCACCCAGTGCGGCAGGAGCTGCCCCAACGTTTAGTTTTGGTGCAACCACGACCCCATCAACTACCTCCACCACACCAGCGTTTGGCGGATTCGGACAAACGCCTCAAACATCTACGACACCAGCTTTCGGTCAACAACCTTCTGCACCTGCAACTGGTGGGTTTGGATCTGCAGCCCCATCGGCCTCTGGATTCAACTTTGGATCTACAGCAGCAGCACCCACTTCAACCCCCGCTTTCGGGACACAATCAAGTGCCCCTGCTTTTGGCCAACAAGCATCTACCCCTGCATTCGGACAGCCGCCTTCTACGACGCCTGCATTCAACTTTGGCGCGACTAGTACTCAGGCCCCGCCAGCATTTGGGCAACAGCCGCAACAGCCACAACAGTCTGGCGGGTTCGGTTCTACACCAGCATTCGGCGCCTCGGCTCCTTCGACATCGACGACTTCATTCCAATTCGGTGCAGGTGGTGGAAGTACGGCCCCACCCGCGTTCGGCCAACAACAACCGGCGGCGGCGTCTCAACCATTTGTATTTGGCAGTGGTGGTGGCGGTGGTGGAGCGCCATCTACATCATCATCTGGATTCCAATTCGGTGCTGGTGGTGGTGCCACCGCCGGTGGTGGAGTTGGCGGCGGCGCTGCTGCACATCAAAACCCTCTGTTTGCATTCGGGGCATCTGGGGCAGCAGCGAATGGCGGAGGCATGTTCAACATGGGATCGACTGTTCCTCAAAATAAGTTGGAAAGGAAGTTGGCGCAACCGAAAACAAGGAGACCTGGTGCAAGACGATGAGAGCCGCGTGAATTTTTTTTTGTGGGGTGGGGTGGGGGAGGGGGTGAATAGTGTGTGAGGATGGTGTTTTTGGTGGTTCGGTTTTTTGGGGGGTTGGGGGTTGGTGTTGCAGTATTTATGATTTTGGGATTAATTGTGTGGGGGTACCAGTGGTGACAACTCAACTTTTAATTCCAGATGTTGGTAAAAAAAATAGTTTTACAAGAAAAAAAAAGACGATGTGGATGGAATTCATGAGGGAAAATAAAAAGTACAATGGTTTTTTTTTATAAATATACTTTTCATTCATCATGACTGGTTTTCGTGAATTATACTCATTTGGCGTGAATTTGTTGATGCTATTTGATTAGAGCTCTTTTTTGCTACTTGAATTTGAAGGTTGATGCGAGTATTTGGTGTTCGCTGTCTTCGCCCTGTTTTTTTTTAAAAGATTGTCATTTTGACATGGCAAATGTACGCTAACATCTCTTACAGAAATGCTCAGAATTCAAGGCAGCCGCGTCTGAAGAAAATGAGTTCCACAGCAAATGAGTAAAAGCTGATCAAAAACATAATAACTTGCACTCACAAGTGTAACTTTGAATAAGGAAAAACGTTTGGAGAGCGAACGTGCTCGTGGAAGAATACGAAATGTAAACGCCATAAAGATTAACCGATAATACAATCGCGCTTCGAATCACTTTTTGAAAGATAGGATGATTAAAAAAATCTAACTTCGGCGAGAAAAAAAGAAAAGCACAACACAACACACCATTCTCTTGAACAACAACTCTTTCCAGCGCAGACGAGGCATATTGAAGCTGATTCCACGTGTAAGCGAGAGAAACTAGAGTGGCAAATGCATCACAAAGAATATCTGCACTGTTGGAGCCAACTCCCGTCATTGGATGCTGGTTATACACGCAAGTATCGGCCTCGGATATCCAAAGCCCACCCGACTCTTTGAGATCAAATACAGTCCATACGAATCGATATATGATTATGAACACAATTCCAACGCGGATTTTTGGATCAAACCCAGATATCGCAAACGTTTTGTACAGAATAAAAGAGTCTGGCGTTATTTGATTTTTTTTTTTTAATTTCATAAGGATCGATTGATCTCAAAATACCGAAACTGGTGTAGAAACAGTGACTTGCGAAATTGATTCCAAACATTCCCATCACGCAATAGGACTCATGCAGATCCCAGACAGCGTTGAATGTAATCATGTATACGATACACCAAAAGTTGAAAACGTGCATCAGAAGACCAGGGATCCATATCTTGCTGCACCGCCACCGCTGGGATTTGGACACCACTGCCAAGTTCAATCGTCTGTTTGACTCAATGACTGTTCGAACGATCCCACTGATGGCAGACTCTGCAATTATTCCACTCAAGATTGCGAAAAAGAGATAGTTGTCTGCTGAAAAAGTCGTTTGAGCAGTGGATGGTGTTGCATCAAGACTTGTCAGATTTCCGCTGGTCATTTCTATTTCTCTTATTATCATTATTTGTTAAAAAAAACGCGTACAGAGCTTTATTAAAGCACTAATGAATTATTTTGGGAATTTCAATGGGAAAGTTTTTTTTAATCTGTTATGATTTTATTTTTTGACTGCAGTAAGATACTTTTACTTTCGAAAAAGCCGTTTTAGGGGTACAAGCAGATCCGACTCTTTTTGATGATTTGGGTCGTCGAGTCTGGAATACCCTTGATACATTTTCAAACAACTGAATCCAACAGCGAGCGCCAGCACAATCAAAGATGTAACCAGCGCCAGAATGGGAAGAACTAAACTTGATCCAGATGTGGTATTGGATAAAGAATCTGAAGGACAAGAGAGAAAGTTTGGCAATGCTGTTTGATTTTTCCATGTGAAAGTTTTTTTTAATCTGTTATGATTTTATTTTTTTGACTGCAGTAAAATACTTTTACTTTCGAAAAAGCCGTTTTAGGGGTACAAGCAGATCCGACTCTTTTTGATTATTTGGGTCGTCGAGTCTGGAATACCCTTGATACATTTTCAAACAACTGAATCCAACAGCGAGCGCCAGCACAATCAAAGATGTAACCAGCGCCAGAATAGGAAGAACTAAACTTGATCCAGATGTGGTATTGGATAAAGAATCTGAAGGACAAGAGAGAAAGTTTGACAATGCTGTTTGATTCATGGGTTTCGCGGCTCCAATTGGTGCCGATGAAATAATTCTGGTTGCGGAACAGTCTGTAGAGGACGGAAGGATCACGAGAGATTTCCCCAAGAAGGACTGAATAGAGGAGTTGGATATTGCAGGGGGGAATCGAAGGGTGCATGACGTTTTTCCCGATGAATCTGTGGTGAAGGGGGTGGATGATTTACACAAGGTGGGAATAGCCGTATTCAAATCTGTTGTGACCTGTGTTCATTAATGGAAAAATCAAGACGCGTTTTAAACGTCTTGAAACAAATCTCCACAGAGAGACTTAACTGCGTAGTCATAAACTGCAAGTTGGTAGGCAGCTTGTGCACCCAATCCATCCAACGCCAGCAAAAGCAACCCAGACCCACTTTCAGCAGCTTTCCTCAAGATTCGAATCGTACCAGTGACAACTTGATCCAACGAATCATTGTCCCGAAAAACAGCCACAGCATCCAACACCGACAATTCCAAAGAATCAGGTACCTGCTTCAAGCGATAATCGTTGATTCCAATTACTCCTTGTGCGATCCTCCCACCTTTTCCCCCACTTGGCTGCGACACACAGTCGTCCTCATTCTCATGAATCACAATACCACGGCCCAGTACAAATCCCAAAGCATGTGCATCAATCAGAGACAGATGTGGCAGCATCCAGGTCTTTACAGCAATCCCATTTGAGTCTGAGGCGATCCAGCCCAGATCGCCGTAGTGAACCGAGTTGTTGTTGTTGTCGCTGTTTGGACAGCCGTGGGCCGCGTTTGTGGGATTAAAGTGGGCGCCCAGCAGGGCCCCCGCGGCGTCGGACGAGTCGCCGAATTCGTGGATGTGAAAACCAAAGCGTTTGTTTGGCGGAAGCCCCGCTGCCCGCAGAGCCACGCTGACGCCTGCGCTGTTTGCTTTCTGCGAAAAGATTAAATCGGCGGAAAACGTTGGCGGCGAAAGAAGCGTCGCCGAAAAGAAGGCGGCGGCGGTTGCCATGTTTTGTGTTGTTTTAAATAATAAATAAATATTAATAAATAAATACAAAGCAATGGCCTTCAACCCAACACTCAGCCAGCAAAACGTGTTCATCAACGAACTCCAAGTCAGCGGAATCACTGCCGCCCAGTGCGATGTCTTCTTTGGGATTGCCCAAATGCAGCCTTTGCCAGCCCACACCAACAGCGTCGAAGCAAAGCGCGAAGCATTAATAAACCACATATCTGATAGCACAGCAGTCCACGCGCCGGACCAAGACGGAAACTACTACTTCCTATTCGCGCAAGGCGCCCCACCCACTCCTCGTTACTTTAGGAATTTAGCAATCCCACCCGTATCAACAACAGGGCAAAATGAATCCAGAAATACTTCGAAGGATGTCGAACTTGGCGCTGTGGGAGTTGCGGGTGCTGAAGGTGCGGTGAGAAAGGCGGAAGAGGCGGTCGAGTTTGCAGTGGGTGTGGTGAAGGAGGTCAGCCTGAGATTCGAAAAATGGCGGAACTCTAAACAAGGCGATTTAACTGGAAGTGAACCGACATATCTTTTGTTTAAGGAGGAGTTGGATAGTGCGAGGGCTCAACTGAAGGAGGACAGGGCTGCGTTGGACGGAGCACGGGCAGGTCTTGATAAAGCGAGGGCGTATCATCTGAATCTAATAACGGCGGGCCGCTTGAAAACCCTTATTCCAAGACCAGAATCAGTATTTAGTGATGACCGCTGGCAGCATCTTGTGGAGAACAACCCTGGCTTAGAACTGTCAGGTATTAACTATGGCCTTCAGTACTATCGTAACAACCTTCTAAAAGCCCTCTCCAGAGAGTGAATTCTTGAAATCTCTTCTCGATGATCGTTACGTTGAAGTCAAAAGCATCCATGAGCTTCCCATCGCCAATCCTCTCATTGGTTGCATTACTTCTTATACAGATCCAATAACCAAAGTCCAAGTTATTTGCCTTCCACAGCCTTTGCCAAGCCCAACCATGATTGGAAGCCATATTATTTTCGTTCGGCCGTTTAATATAACAATGATGAACGCGATGCTCGCATGCCAAACAGATCGCATTATTGTTGTAGGAAATGCCGGGATTGGAAAGTCGTATATGCAGCTCTTGATTCTGCTATGGTGGGCGCGCCGAGACTTGCGACCTGAGGAAGCAAATTGGGACAGCTTTTTCGATCAAATTCAAGTCGTTGCTCGGTTGGAAAGGGGTAGACGCACAGATTTGTTCTTTAAGCGCGATAAAAAGCATTATACGATGAATTCCAGGAACCTTTTACCGGGGTTAGACTCTTTTGATTCAAAATCGACGTTGTTCTTGTATGAGCCTCTAGCATCTACAGATGAGATTGCAGATTGTGGTGCTGATGGTTGTTTGTGGGCTACTGTGTCTCCTTTGCCAAAAAGGTACAAGGAGTTTTCGAAGACGAATTGTGCCTTGAAGTATATGGAATGCGCAAGCGAAGATGAACTCACATTCATGGCTCGTGTCTTGGCGTTGGGAATACCGGAATCTTCTTCATTGGCACCACTTTATGAGCCACATGCAGTGCTCGAACGCATCAGAGTATTCGGCCCATTCCAACGTGTGGTATTACCATCAAGCCGTGAAGGTCTGGATGTCCAGATGCAAGGTCGCCTATCGGCGTTGGACAGCCTATCAGCCGAACTTTTGCTGAAGACTCGAAACATCTCTGAAGAAGGGTCCACATCGCAGCTCTCCATCAGTCATCACATTCTTCGTATTTCACCTGCTGATAGTGAATTGGGGACGTATACTCTGAAGGCCTCAAGCGAACAAGTCACGGAGTTGCTATCAGACCGTTTATACGAAACAGAGCTGTCTAACATGAAGCATCGCCTCTCTTGTTACAATGACGACCCCGACTCACAGACAATCACTCCTGCCACTAAAGGGTCCATTTCCACTGTTCTGGAATCGTTTTTTGCTAAAAACGCTGTTTCAAATGACAACACAAAATTCTTGGGTTGGGAGGTCTCGAAAACAAAGTTCTCAGATGACCCAGACAATAAGGGTTGGAAACCAGAGTGGGGCCCTTTTTCAATGAACCTCGATAAAATGGAGCGCTCAAAGAATCCTCCAACATTCCAGGAAATTGTGAACTCCCCAGGAACGCTCTTTTGGATGAGAAGCCCAAACTATCCCTTTGTTGACTTCTTTTGTTATGATGCAGCTACTGGCACTGTACAGGGGTTTCAAGCTTCGAAGTCCGAATCTGGCCATGCAAAGAGTATTGAGACGTGGGACCTCATGGTCAAGAGTCTTGAAATGCCCCTTGGTGGAAAACTGGTTGTGAATATCGTTCCGTTGCCCAGACAGGTGGAGGGGTATGTGTCTGGAGGACGGAGCATGTTTTTCGCGGATGTAAAGAAAAGCAAGAAGGAAATTGATGAGATTGGAAAGAAGTTTGAATTTCGGGTTATCAAAATGGTTTTGGTGTGAGAACAGCGTTTCACTATTTTTAGCTATTTTTACTGAGTTACAGCAATAAAGAGAGCATGAATGAAATTCTTGCACACGCGATGTCAGACTGGGCAAGTTCCAATAAAAGAAGAGAAACTTTGGTGCATAGAGGAGTAGAACTGCAGCATTAAATATGAAATATACAATTTGCGAACTTTATTGATGCAATTCTCCACCTTCGGTCAATGTTCCAGCAGATGCGGATTGTTCTCTCCATGCTTGAATATATCCAAGTTTTTCGCTTGCCAGGACACCAATATCACCGGGATCCTCTTCCAGCTCATCATCTCTGTCAACATCTGCGCCTCCTGCCATTTTCCAAATTAAACATGCCGCTTTGTGCAACTGAAGGGCTTTTCGGTTTGGTGCAAGAGAACGGTCGTTTTCAACAAAGTAGATTGTCATTTCTCCATCTGCGTTTATCACTTCTCTCCCTGCCAACCTTCGAACGTGTACTCTGCGATTAGCCTCAATGGTATCTCTAGCGATAATGTCATCATCGTTGTTCATGTCATTGGTGGAATTGACAACTTTCGCAACCAGCTGCCCACTGTCATTGACGTCAATATAGCGCTTGAGAATATCAAATTGGTCATGGCATATTTTACACAACAGAATCCCGTTTTGCACTTGAAAAATAGATTCAAGGTTACAGCGAATAAGCAAGTCATCGATGATTAAGGGAATAGACGATTTTTGAGCAATAATCTGTGCAGCATCGAGAGATAGATTGACCCAGCAGAAGAGACACGATTGGTCTCGGATGATGAGATTTTGCCTGAGACCCATTTGTGTGAGTCCATCCAAGTTTATAATAAAGCTAGAAACAGATGGATTCGTTGAGGACAGAGGAGTTGACGCCGCACTTCCGTTGGGGCCATACTTTTTGAATGGTTGAAGGTGGCGGTTGTAAAGGAGATTGATGTAGTTGGCCTCTTCGATCGAACCGGGGCGAGGGAGTGCATCAGAGCCAAATACAGAATAGACATCGGCAATGTATTGGCTTCGGTCAAGACTGTATGTGAGTACACCCTTCACGAAGTTGAATTTGTTTGTATTCGTCCAGCTTGACATTGTTGCTTTTATAGGCAGCGCATTGATGTCGTCAATACCATAGAATTCCTTCAACCGCTCGATTGCCATTTCAAGTGTTATGGGTGGAGTGCGACCGGTTGTTTGGTGTTCTGTCATTCTGAAACAAATGTGGTGACACAATACTAAAAAATGCATAAGAAGCAATTGAGGGATTCGTGATGGGTAATCTAATAGTGCTCAAAAAGACATGGTTTCTGGAACCTCTTCAAGCAAAACCTCCAACACGTCTACATCCCCACCCAACTTCCTCGCAATCCCTTCCACAAGAACAGCCGCTACAAACAACCCTACCCAATCCCCTTCCAAGCCAATACGATGATATCGGAAGAAATCCGCCGCCCTCCTCAAAACTTCCGCACTCTTCAACTTGCTCAATGGCAAAACGGCACCGCCTTTTGATCCGCCGCGCACACTCTCATCCATTCCAATATCTTGAATCATTTTCCGCATCGTCGCGCGCGCAAGCTCGTGATGAACAACGGCCTCTGGATTCCGACACCGCGTCATAAACAGATCCGCCATCTGCGACCCATTCCCTTCCAATGCAGCCGCAACAACCACCTGAATGTTTTCCAGGTTTTTCGCGGATAGACTGGACGTGAGTCCGACATCTAGGAACACGCAGTGCGGAGTGAATCCTTGAGTTTTTAAATCTTGCAGGATTTGTTTTCGTTCTGAAACTGTACTTGTGGACAGAGTTTGGTATATGCTTGGGTCAATCCAGGTTATTGGCGCTTGGTCCTTTTGGTTGCGGTTTTTTGGGCTGGACTTCTTGAATGTTAGGAGAATGTTGCCAGCATGGAGATCTGCTGATTTTGGGATGTGTTTTTGTAAGTTGAAGTACTCAAATCATTTAAATGAACCAACCATGTACAAAGTTGTGCTTCATAATCATGCGCTATCAAACGAAAAGATATCAGGGAAAATTCACAGCGGCATACAACTACAAGTCTTACCACAAAGGCAGGCAGACCAATCATAATCAATTCGTCATCAAAAGCGCAGTTGCCCAGCTCAGTGATTTTAGTAAACGCGATTCCTTCACAATACTGCTCGACAAGAACATTGGCGTTTCCAAAAAGAGGAGTAGGGAACGAGACAGGCAACATGACTTCTCCAGGTTTGGTTTCTTCAAAATTCTTCTTGAATTGCACCTATACAATCACGTCATTGTGTTTAAAAAGAAGCTTCACTTTTTTTCGTTTCAGTTACCAGATTATCAAACTCCAAAGTCAAATCCGTCTGTCTCCGCATCATATCCGCAAATGTCGCCAGTTCCTCGTTTACGGCAAGATATCGCGAACCAGGAAGAATCCAAGAAATTAATTTTCCCCATGCTTGCAAAAGGATTAAATCCATTTCAATCAGTGGTTTGATGTGTGGGTGCAGGACCTTGACGGCAACATCCGTCTTGTTTGTGCTGAACGTTGCGATGAATTCTGATTTGAGAGTGGCCCGATGCACTTGCTAATCGATTTCAAAATATATTTGATACGTTAGAGGAATTCAAATGGAAACAAAATCATACGCGTACCGCAACCGCGCCGACTCCCACAGGCACCGAATCAAAAGAGTCGAAAACATCGCCAATCGACAACTTTGCAGCTTTTCCGCTGTTGCTATCAACAAACCCATTTTTGGGATCATTCAACATTTCCTCTACAGTTTCTACAGTTTGCTTGAAGGAATGCGCCGGCGAATGGCTTTGCAAACGAGCAAACGCAGTGCAAACCGAAACCGGGAATAAATCTTGTCTCATTGACGCCCATTGACATAATTTGATGAAGATTGGACCTGCGTTCGGGAATCCGTTAAACCGATTTTCGAGTTTTCACACACCACTCTCCACCTACCACCAACTTCACAGGTTTTCGTGGCCAACACAAGAAACCAGTTTCCTCCAAACAGAAACCAAATAGGGAAAAGAGAGACTAAAGGAGTCAGGAGGAGTCCGAGGCTGATTGCTCTGAAGCCTAAACGAATCAGTCCAAAGGGACCAGACACTTCCCACAGGACCGGAACATGGTTTGATTTGAGAGTTACTGGTTTTGATTCGATTGGAGGCAGTTTACTAGTGATGGTGTTGTTGTTGACGTCCAACTGAAGTGGATTTGACCGTTGGTTCCAGACAACGAAAGAACCAAGAGTCAATCCAACTGCAACTGCATTGAATGTTCTTGGCGAAAAATGTTTGAGTCTCAGCGGGTTGAAGGAGAGCTTAAACGGGCGAAATCCAGCTCTGGGAAACATTCTTCTCTGCAATATTTACTTATTGACAACTATTTCAAGCGGATTTGTCGAATTATTCAAAACAGTTTTTTACAGTTTAGTACCAGATTTTTGGTCCTTTTTGAATTTCTATTCTTGGAAAACATGGAGTTCGTATCGCCACAACTTGCAAGATTTTGCGAACAAAAGATGAGTGAGGTGGGTGCTGTTGTCCACTGCCGCCGGTTTCGTGTTGACACTAGAAGCAACGCAAGTAACTTACGCGACGTCCTTTTTACCTGAATAGACAGAAGGCAAGCGCCTCGGGACTCCTGTTGCTAATAATACCGATAATACGACCTGCACCCTCCAACCTCCGCAGCAAATCATTATGGCACTGAACCAAAAAGAGAGTTTTTGTGTTGCGAAAAGAAACTTTGCATCTCAAGGGATTTCTACATGCTCGATTCCACGAAACCCACCACCCAGCATAGCGGAACTTGAGGCGTGGTCATGGAATACTTCAAGAGCAAGCAGTGTCAAGAATCAATCCGACACCATCAAGAAAGATTCTGAGAACGAGCTCGCTTGTTCTGATGAAACGCTTATTGAACCCGTTACGACAGATTCAAAACCCAACGTCAAAAAGCGCTGGACGATTTGGGTTTTTTTAATCAGGGTTTGGTACCTTTTTATAAGAAAACAAGCTGCGAATTGATATAATTTTATTTTGTAAATATGTTCAATATTAATAAATCTTCTTTTTTTTATTTTTAATAAATAATACCAAATGTTTGCTCGAACAAAACTACCACTCCAACAGCAACGGGTTCAGACGATCGCAAGCCTTTTTGCATTCAATGCGTCTGTAACGCCAGTGAGAACGCTGGTGATAACATCTATGGACAAGTGGAAGGACTGCAAGTCGTACATGCAGCTCGATGATAAGACAAAGGCAAAGCTAGTTCCAAAGCCGCGAGGTAGAGATTTTTCTTTTCACTGGAGGCGAACTTGTTATTGGAAACAAGTCGGGTGTTTCATGTAGCTTTGCGACAGAACGTTTACATCTCGACAATATAATACCTCAATTCTAATCCCTATGTCCAACTTTTCAAATAGATGGAGTATCAACACCGAAGGAGTTTCTCTCAAAGATTGGACGAGGCTGTGGAGACGTGAGCGAAAAGTTCAAGTCATGGGACCACTTATTCCAGGCAACGAGTGAGGAAATGGCAGATTCTCTGGCTATTCCAGTGAGGAAGCGAAAGTATATTTTGCAGTGGCGGGAGTGGTTTAAGCGGGGTTTGGAGTTGAGAGCAATCGAGTTGCCTGAAAGGAGTAAGAAGCATTTGAGAGTTAAGAAGCAAGTCGAACTGTTGAGATTGAAGAAGCAAGGTCTCGCATGAGCAGGGTTGAAGCTCTGAGAAGCATGATTAATGTATCGATGGATTCTTTTCATGCCTGAATAATGAGGAATAAACTTAAAATCAACTCTCTGTTTGCTACATTCGATTCCTTCTTTTTATTCACCAAATCGTACGTGTCACCTGCCACCCATCCCCACCACACCAAGCCATCACATCAGCCATCGAATGACTGCAGATGCTTCGTTAGAAGACATCCTCTCTCGCCGTTCCCTAACATGTCTTCACCCAATCTCCTGACTAACATCTCCTGACAAACTCTTAGAAACTAGCCAAAGATGGGTCGTATGCATGCTCCAGGAAAGGGTATCTCCTCCAGTGCCCTCCCATACCGTCGCACTCCAGCCTCCTGGGTCAAGACCACTCCAGAGGAAGTTATTGAGTCCATCTGCAAGGTACGAGTTGCTTGATCCAAATCCAAATCTTGTCTAACCCAACTCCCCCAATACAGCTTGCCAAGAAGGGTCTCACTCCTTCCCAGATCGGTGTTATCCTCAGAGACTCCCACGGAGTTGCTCAGGTCCGCTTCGTGACTGGTAACAAGATCTTGCGTATCCTCAAGTCCAATGGTCTCGGCCCAGAGCTCCCAGAAGATCTCTACCACTTGATCAAGAAGGCTGTCGCTGTCCGCAAGCACTTGGAGAAGTTCCGCAAGGACGCTGACTCCAAGTTCCGTTTGATTCTCATCGAGTCCCGTATCCACCGTTTGGCCCGTTACTACAAGACTGCTGGTCAATTGGCTCCAAACTGGAAGTAGTGAGTATTCTTTTTTTGTTTGTTGTTCCTTAGCTGGGCTGCGCCCTTCTGCCTCTTTGCCTCCATGTGGCTTGTCTTAAGTGGAAGCGGGTGCAGAGAAGGAGTTTAAACTGTGGCGTGATTGCCCACCTCTTTGTTATGCCTCGAATCGCTTTGCTGAAGTGGTGATTTTGGAGGTCAATCGGAATATTGAGAACTCAGAACGGTGATTCGTTCTGATGAACTCTGCTTTCGTTGAAAATCCAACACATCATCTTCCACTTGACAATTATGGCTGCAGCGCGTTGTTTGGTGGCCCCGTGGCAAATGGGAAGAGGTTCTCTGGCTGTTATTCATCGTGACTCTCTTCCAATCGCAAACAGTTTGTTGATTGGAACAGATGTATGTTGAGATGAACTTGGCAGAGAATTTGTTCCTGTTTCAGGCCCGACCAACAAGCGTTTACAATAATATGGACAGTGCTTTGTGGCTTTATTTGTCTTCAAGGAGATTTTGTTTCCTTGTTGGCTTGTTTTGCTCTGCTCTCGTCGTCATTTTGTTTGTGATGTTAATTATTCTCTTTTCTCTTCCTCTTTGGAAAAAATAGCGAGGCTGCCACTGCCTCTACTCTCGTCGCCTAAGTATCTTGGGTGCCTTGTGACTTGGATGTTGGGTCATTGTTCGCGTTATCTGATCTTTTCGTTGTTGTATTCTGTCAAGAATAAAATTAATGGATAGACTCAGCTCGGCTACTGTTTTGACAAAATAATATGACAATTTTGTGATGGAATGAATTTATTCTCAGTTTACATCACTATAACACTGGCCAACACTGCAGCAAAAGCGCCCAATAAAACACCCTTCGAAGCAGCTGCACTTCCGATAATATTTCCCTTGGTCGTGGTTTTCGAAGCCGTTGGCACAACGGTCTGAATATAAGTGCCTGACGCACTTTGTGCAACTGTTGCAGGACAGCCGATACCAGTCTGTAACGCGACCAATGCCTTGTATGAAGTACCCCAAGCACTTTCAGGATCACTAGCACACGTAGCCTTGAAATTCGACGCCGACAAGGCACAAATGCAATCCTTTGGTGGAGCAGAGTTGGAACAAGTCCATTGCGATTTCCCCAACCCAGAGATGGACGCCGAGCAAGCAGACGAAACCTTGACAGATCCCGAAGCAACACAACCTTGACCTTGCGACAACGTAGCGTTGAGGTAAAACAGGTTCCACGTCGCGTCATCTTTGGCACAAGCGTTTGCAATGGTGGATGGAGTCACGTTGTTACAGAAACACGCATCGTTTGTCTTGTCGGTTTTATCCCGACATACATCGCCTTGCATGGCCACGTCATTGAAAGCAGCTTGACATTGTGTAGACCAGATAGGAGTCGTGCAGACTTTGTCTTGGTACGAAAGAGTAGCGTCATAGACATTTTTCCACACATTCGGAGAGTCAGCGGCACAAGCTTTCTGAATGAAGGACGCAGGGTAGATGCACATGCAATTTGGAATCCATGGGGTAGTGGCACATGCATTCTGTGCCTGCTCGAGAGCATCGAGAGCAGTCATGCACTGGAGTGAAATGCTGGCTTTGGTTGATGACGTGCAACCCTCAGTCTGCTTGAGGACTTGGAACACGTTGTAGAGACCCCAGGAGGCATCATCGTTGGCACATTGAGTTGCAATGATTGAAGGGGTGAGGTAGTTGCAGAAGCAGGCGTCGTTGGTTTTGTCGGTTTTGGCGTTGCAAACGTCACCTTGTTCGGCTACTTTGTTGAGGGCCGATTGGCATTGGGTGCTAAAGGCGGACGCAGTTTGAAGCAAAGCAAGAGCGGTAATGAGAATGTGATTCATGTTAAGTGTATGGATCAGCGAAAAGAGGCAGCCGCTTTTATAGGTTTTTTAAAGAGCCAGCCACAAATGTTTCTAATGAGTTCGACAAGGACTAAAAAGGTACAAAAAAGCAATCAAAATGAGTCAGTTGAACACTTTAAATATTGATTGATTACACAAAAAGCGGCAATGGATTCAAGGTTCGTCTATTATTCTTCAGAGCTCTAATATATGTGATGGATGCTATTCCAGTCGGTATCGATCAAACTCATACTATGGTTGATACTTACAGTGGCACCGTCCTTCACTTGTTTTATTTTCATCATTTCGACTTCCTATGTAATTTCAACGGTGAAGATGCAGCAAAATGCAGGCGTTCCTAAATGTAAAGCAGTTAAAGTTACATGGTGCTGACTTGAATAATAGGAATTCCTTGCCTGCGTTGCCTACCTCTGATTCAAACTGAAATCCTTTCATTGTATTCATATGCAAACATTAGGGACCGGCCACACCAATCGCAGCACAGGGCTTCATTCATAGCTGGTTCACTTAAACCTATTCTTCAGTCAGTAGGAAAATTAAATTGCCAAATTTTATTTTTCAAATACAAATTAACGTCTATGGCTGGCAGCAGGTCGTATGGCGAAGTGGTAACGCGTTGCCCTCCGGAGGCAAAGGTCTTGGGTTCAATCCCCAATACGATCGCTACTGCATCACGTGGCTCATTTTTCGATCATTCAAACAGGGATTCCCGTCCGGACATCAGAATAGAAGTGCATAATCGCTCCTTTATTTTGCAATTGCCTTAAGGGCAGCTGCATTCTGAGTCCCTGTTTCATTCACCATTGCTGCAAAAATACTGACAGCAGACCCATCGTGTCCGTCACGCCCCAACAATACAGCAGGAGAGTCAAACTCTGCCACTTCCCCATTGTCAAGCACCAAAATTCTATCCGAGTCTATAACAGTGTTGAGACGATGTGCGATCTTTTTGCAAAATTGTGACAATAGTGATTTTTTACTGGTTTTGGCGGAATACTTGAAAAAACAAAATCAAAAAAACTCACTGTGAAAATAGTTGCATCCTTCATTGTCTCCCGAAGCGTCTTTTGGATTTGATGGTCTGTTTCCAAATCCACATTCGCAGTACTTTGAAAAAAAAAACGTGGGTCAATGTTTGGTAGTTTGGTTGCAACAACAAGAAAACAAAAACACGAGTACCATTCATCCAACACAACGACTGCAGACCGCCTCAAAATAGCACGCGCCAAACACATCAACTGCCTCTGTCCCACACTCAAATTATCACCCCCAGCATTCACTGCAGCGTCAAGCCCACCTTCCATCTCCACCACAGCCTCCTTCAACCCACTTGCCTCCAACGCGGACCAGAGCTCCTGATCATCATGCTCTAGAAATGGATCCAAATTCAATCGAACTGTTCCCGAGAATAGTATCGGGTCTTGTGGGATAATTGAAAGCCGTGATCTCAAGTCTTTGAGGCCCATGGATAACGTGGGGATTCCATCGATTATGATTTGTCCAGATTCGGGTTCTACCATTCGAAAGAGTGATAGCATGAGCGATGATTTTCCGCTGCCCGTTCGACCAACGACACCAATCTGAGGATGAGGAGGAGGAGGAGGAGGAGGAGACAATCAGAAACCATACTCCAAAAAAAAAACCCAAGAAAATTCCCTAAAAAACCTTTTCATGACTCCTTGTCAAAATCGACACATTTTTCAAGACGAGCGGCAACCCAGGCTGATACCTCATGCAAACATTTTGGAATTCAACGACACCAGCATGTGGCCAATGGGCAGGAGGCCGATGACTTTCAATCACACCAGCAGCTTCGGTTTCGACTTTGGTTGCGTAATGATGCATTCTTTCAATGCTCACAAGTTGCACCTCGACTTCAGTGTATTGGCGAATACACATTTGAAGCAATTGTGTCGTTTGAAGGACATAGGAAAGGGCTAGACCTAATAAAGCCGGTGATATGGTCGTCTAGCAAAAAAAAAAAAAAAAAAAAAAAAAAAAAAAAAAAAAAAAAAAAAACATTCAAGAATGAAATGCTGGAAAAAGAATGGAGAGAGACAACACTCACCCGAGAAGCAACACCAAAAATCGATGTCGCCAAAACAAGCGCATTCCCAATATATTCCAATCGCATCCCCAACCATCGAGCACCCAACTGCTGTAAATAATACGGTTTATTGTTTTGATCAATCAAGGCGTCCGTTTTCTTCAAGAATCGCGTTTGCTCGCGATACGCTCGGATTGTGTTGACCCCAGTCATACTTTCGTTGATGTGCGAATATAAAGGAGACTTGGGGTTGGAAAGCGTTAAAAAATTGAATCATGCAAAATGACTGATATAAACTCAACTCTAGTCAAAGCATCCAATCGTTTCAATTCTCTCGCCGTCGCCCGGTACATTGCTTGCACGTAATAATAAGCCGCCATCAATGGAACCAACGCCAACAAAAACCATCCACTCGTTGCATATGTCACCAAACAAAAAGTACTAACAGCCATCCCAAACGAAATAAAAAACATGCGTACAGCATCGGGAAGCGTGTTATCAATCACATCTTGATCTCGACTGAATCGATTCAAAACTCTCCCCAACGGATTCGTATCAAAGAAGGAACTCGGCGTGTGTATGATTCGACCGAGTGCGTCTTGATGTAATGATTTGGCCGCGACTGTGCCGCCAACAGCAACCAACATGGAGAAGACAATGATTGCTACGGCTTGGAATAACCCAAGCCCAAAGTATGTCCACATGTATTCCGCATTCCCTAGCCCTGCGATTCCATGATTCGCCCAATAGACAAGCCACAAGTCCGTTGCGATTCGAGAAGACTGGGCAAGTACGAGGATAAACAATAGAAGCGTGACTACAGGCCAACCACCCATAGCCACCGCAAACGAGAGAAACACTGATGTTTTGACCGCGCCGGTTTCCCGGTCTTCGGCGGTGACCAGTTCTTTTCCAGTGCCTGTACCAGACTTTTCCTTGATGATTTCGGCACCTTCCTTGGTCGTCGCTGTCGCTGCGAGTGGTTTCAAAGCAGAAATTTTGTCGTCCTTCTCTTCTTCTTTGGCTGCTGACGTCTTTTCATTGTCATCGTCGGTTACTCCTCCATAGCTAACCATCAGTTTCGAAAACTCTCCATCTGCAGCCATCAATTCAGCATAGGTGCCATACTCTGAAATCGCTCCATCTTTCATTGTAATGACAATATCACACTGCGGAACGAAATGGAGCTACAAGAGTTTTAACATTTCATAAACCGTCACAAAAGAGTAAAAAAAAATGGATATCATACCTGATGTGTAACAAGCAACCGCGTCTTTGTCTTCAACGCCCCCGAAATACATTCATTGAAAATAAACTTTCCAACATGCGCATCCACCGCACTCAACACATCATCCAACAAGACAATCTCACTATTAAAGTAAACCAACCTCGCCAGACTAACCCGCTGCTTCTGTCCCCCTGATAGATTAATCCCTCGTTCCCCAATCTCAGCCATATCCCCGCCACTCAGAACCTCCAAATCCCGTCGCAATGCACATACTTGTATCGCGCGGTCATACCGTTCTTGATCAAACGGTAACCCAAACAGGATATTATCACGGAGACTCGCATTCATGATCCACACCTGCTGCGGAACGTATCCAACAGATCCATTGAAAGTGACAGAGGCTTTGGGGTGCGCTGGTTTCAGTTGTCCACAGATTGCGCTGAGTAAAGATGATTTCCCACTTCCAACGGATCCAACAATGGCAACGAGCGAGCCTTGTGGAATCGAGATATTTATTCCTTTTAGAGTTAGTGATGGCTTGTCGTTTTCGTTGACGTTCAGATCTTGCAGCAAGAGCGCGTTTGAGTCTTCACCCAACAACATCTTAGAGTCCCCACCGCCACCACCACTTTTTGCGACAGCAGCGACATCATCAGACTTGACAAACGCAACTTGAGATTGATCAACCCCAACACCTTGCTCCGTCTCCAAAACCTCCCACAAGAAATCCCCGTTTTCAACTACAACTGCAGATTCACAATTCGCGTCTAGCAGTGGCTCGAATTTGTTTTCTTCACTCAGGAGGAGCGCTTGGATACGTGAGACTGCAACGCGAGCGTCGGCCCATGATCCAACCATTTGTGGAACCCACATTAACGCTTTGAAAAGATAAAAAAAAACATTTTCAAAAAGCCCAAGTTACGCCGGTGTTAGCATGAAAAATTCCCAAAATCAGGGTATAACAGAAATAAAAGGAACTCACGTCCACGGAGCTGATTAAACAGCGCAAGAACCGTAAACACAACAGTCGGATCAAACACGGGACTCATTACAGAATAAACCATTAACGTGGCGACCGCAGCCATCACTGGGATCCCAAATGCCGACGCTGTTACTACAGCACGCACCAAATTCCCAGATACAACTGCCTTGAGTTCTTCTAACCGGATCTTGATGATGCGCTCCAAGAAGGAATCTTCCCATCTATGTCGGATGTGTGTGGTTGGTTTAAGTAAACGAAACACACACTGATCTTCAACACCACCAAAAAAAAAAGGGGCGTGGGCCAAAGAGATAAGAAAAAAAGGCATCACAAACTATTCCCCCCCTAATCCCCAACGCTACTACTCACGCAAAGAACTTGACAACCCGAATCGAACTAAAAGTCTCCGCCGTCAACCGAATCCGTTGATCTGTCGTCTTGGCATTCGATTTCCGCAGATTCACCAAGACTCTGGTAACCCAGATTTGAAACGGCACCATGCATAGCAACAGCGCGATTCCAGCTAGCGCGGGGGTTCCAATCACGTGGATTAGTAACGCGAGGACGATTATGATTTGCACGGGGAATGTCCATTGGAGGTGGAAGAGGACGATGAATAGTTCGGTTCGAATTAGATCTAAGGGGGGTGAAAAGTGTATTATGTTAAGTTTGTTTGTTTTTTTGGACTGATTGAAACAAGAAAAGAAACGAAAAATAAAAAATAAAAAAAGAAATAAAAAGAAATAAAAAATAAGAGAGAAAAGAGTATACCTGTCGATATGATATTCGTGATATGCCCCGGATTAAACTTTTGCCGCGCCGCTCCCGACAGTCTCAACGATTTCCTATAGATTGCAGCAGTCAAGGCCCCACGAATCGACATTCCATATGCATTCGCACGAGAGAAAAAGAATTGAATGCTCGTGCTCGCCACCATATTCATCAAGAACATTGAAAGCGCGTAAATGATTCCCAGGTATAATGGCGGGGGGTCGGCGCTTGTTGAGGATTGAATGTAGGCAATGATTACTTGTAGGAGGAGTGGCGCGCCGCTGTTTAAAACATCTGCCACGAATTTAAGCTGGGTTGGGGTTTGGGCAAAAGAAAAAAGTGGGGTGTCAAATGATTTCAAACCCAAAAGAGGGATACAAACATACCAAACCAATTGGGAAAAACCCACGTCCAAACATTTCCACCAGAATCGCAGTTGTTGAAGGCGGTTGTGGCTGCTTGTCTTTGGGCATCTTCAATTCCCTTCCGTCGAATGCTGCCTTCTCTTGATTGAACTTGTCCAGTTTCAATGCCCACTTTGCTTCGAATTCGTCCGCGAGTTTAGATACATTATATCGAGGCGCAAGCGGGAACAGATCGTCCATCGTGAGCGTGTTTTTGAAGCCATAGCTGAAGATTGGATTGAGCCCTTTTTGGGGAAAAAAAGATGTTTTTGGATGAGTGTGTAGTTTTGAGTGCAGAAATATCCATGTTCTTACATCCCAAGGTTAGAAACGAAAGCGGGTTGGCTAATGTCTCTGGGGATTCGGATGTGGCGTAAGGTCGATCGCCGCCACCAGTAGACATTATTGTTGTGGGAAGTTTGGAAAATTGAAAGCGTTTTGAAATCGGCATTTGCAATCGAATTCGACAGTCTATTTCTATTCAAGATATTATTACATCAATTCAAAGTAAAATATCTGAAAAAGCAAAGAGTAGAGTTTTGAAATGATTGTTGGAAATCCCAATATTGTGTGACTTGCACGTGTACATACTTTATTGATTCACGAGCCAGACAAAGATGCAGATGTTTGATGAGAAACACCGCCGGTGGCAGTGATTCCAAAAAATCCTGCCGACGGCGGTGATACTGCCTGCGGCATTTCGCCGCAGGCGAGAGCATCACGCCTCTGACGTACAAAACATCGCCTTCGGCAGTGATACCGGCGGCTAACAATGACGGTTTTAAAGTGCATCAAGTGGGTTAAATGAATCCCCAAGTTGCTGGTGGTTCAAGATGAATTTCATCATCAAAAAAGTCCAAAAAAATAAAATAAAAAAAAAAAATAAAAAAAAATAGAAAAATACGTGAGCGCTCCCAAAAAAAAGTAAAAAAGTGAAACGACTGCCCGAGGTTGTAAGTTGTAAGACTCAACAACTTTCAATTCAATTGAGAAAGTGTTCACATCCAGCCCCAATTCGCCAAGCAACTTTTGTCATTTTGCCCATACGAAATTTTTGAAAAATTTTCGTGCTATTACGTTGTCACGTTTTGTGGTGCGAAATGACAATTTTCAGGATTCCTTCAAAAAGGGGTGTGAAACAGTTGTCGCTTTGAAACCAATGTTTGTCAAGTTCCTCATTGCGGCGGCCGCTGCCAGCACACTGGCCCGAGCAGTCATCCCTCGTGACGGTAGCACCTCATCATCATCTCCCGAAGAATACACGGCCGTTGCCCGCATCGTACCGCTCGCCAACTCGACGGTGCAGGGCACAGCCACGTTCACGCAGCGCGCCGACAGCGCCAACGTCACGATCGCAGTGTCGCTGACGGGCGTGCCCCCTGGCACTGTCCACGGATTCCACATCCATGCGTTCGGCGACGCGTCGACGCCGCTCACCGGACTCAGCATGGGCGGCCACTTTAATCCTTCGAATGCGAGCCACGGGTGTCCGGCGCCGGGCGACGCCGGACAAACGACCGTTCTGCCGCCGGACGCAAACCACTTTGGCGACCTGGGCTCCGTCGCCGCCGATGCCGCGGGGGCCGCCGCGCGCACGTGGGTGTCGCCGCGCCTGAGTCTGCGCGACGCGGGCAGCGCCGGCTTCGTGCTCGGCCGCGGCGTCGTCGTGCACGAGCGCCCTGACGACTGCGCGTCGCAGCCGACGGGAAACGCGGGCGCGCGCTTAGCCCAGGGCGTCGTGGCGATAAGTGCGGACTTGCCCGTCGCGTCGCTGCCGCAAAAGAGCGCCCTGAGCGTCATTGCCGTCTTTGCGTCAAACGGCGCCGTGGCGATCGACCACACTGCCAACACTGTCTCTCTGAACCTGACGGGTCTGCTTCCTTCGAAGGAATACTCGCTGGAAAGCTTCTACACCGGCGACTCCAGCAAGCTGAAGCTGGCTGACCCAAACGATACCGATTGCGGCGACGACTTTGATGGCACGGAAGTTGTTACTTTCAGTGCTGACGAGAATGGCAAGGTTGTTCAGTCTTTACCGCTTCCAGAAGGAATCGTTACCAATCAGTTGCTTGGACGTGGCTTTGTCTTGGTTTCCGGCGAGAATTGTCCAATTGCAATTGCTCCGATTGGTGCTCAGTTTGTCGCGCCCGCTCCAGTTCCAACAACAGTTGCAACGGGTGTTACTACCGCAGTTACCGCCGCAAGTGCTTCTACTACCTCTTCTCCTTCTTCTTCTTCTTCTGTTACAGCCAACAATCTCATTGGTACATCATCTTTGACGGCCGAAACTATTGTTGCATCAAAAACTACTTACACTACTGTTCAAAAACCTGCAAATTTAATCAGTTCAGCTGTACAACATGTTGTCGCCTCTCTTTTGCTTGCTTTCACTTTGTTTTTGATTGTTTAAAATAAAATTGCGGTGCTTTATTACTTAGGGAGTGATATTCGTGCATACCTTGGAGTGGAATTTATCCTTCAAAAAAACACAATATCAAACACAGTACACCCCTTTCAAGTTACTTTCGCCACGTTTCTTGTTTCTTTGTATAACATGAATTTCAGTACGCCACAAAAAAAAGTCTATTCTTGGAATCAAACCAACTGCTAAAATAAGAAAACCTGCTTTCCTTGCTTCACGAATCACTTTCCAAAAAAAAGCATGCTTCTTCACACTCTTCTCGCCATCTTAGCAACAGCAGTCAACGCAGCCACTTGGGGATCCCCAAAACAAAACCCCTCCAAATACACTGCCACCGCCAACATTGCTCCCATCAACGGCTCCACCATCCAAGGAACCCTCACTCTCACACAAGAAGCCGAAAGCCCCAACGTCTCCATCTCCGTTTCCCTGAAAGGAATCCCCGCCAACACTGTCCACGGATTCCACATCCACACGTTCGGCGACGCGTCCACGCCACTCACAGGACTCAACATGGGCGGCCACTTTAATCCTTCGAATGCGAGCCACGGGTGTCCCAACACGCCTGGCTCAAAATCTGATTCTTCAGGGGTGTTGACGCTTCCAGCGACTATCCATTTCGGCGATTTGGGGTCCGTGTCGGCGGATAAAGATGGAAACGCGGCTCATTCTTGGGTTTCTGCTCAGCTTAGCTTGTTTGATCCGACTAAGCCTGGTTTTGTTTTGGGGCGTGGTGTGATTGTTCATGCGCTTGTAGATGACTGTGTTACTCAGGTATTTTACCTATTAATCTAATTAAATTCCACAGTTTTAGATTTATTTTTAACTATAATATATAACATTTCAAAAGCCAACCGGTAACTCTTCTTCACGTCTCGCACAAGGCGTCATCACAACCACCACCGACTTCTCAATCTCAACGTTCCCGAAAACAAGCACCTTGAACGCCATCGCCGTGTTCCAAGAACAACAACAACAACAACAACAACAAGGAGTCAAAGGCCTCGTCACACTTGACCGCGAGAAATCATCCCTCTTATTCAACATTGCCGGCCTCTCCCCTTCCAAAAAATACAGCCTCCAAAGCTATTACACTGGCGACACCACCAAAATCAAAACTTTCAGCGTCAAGGAAACGAAATGCGATGCGTTTGATGATGGCCATGTGCTTGTTGATTCCGTTGCCGCAGATGACAAGGGGGAACTTGTGACAACCTCGAAAATCGCGTTGGAGGGCTGGAGTACACAGAAATTGTTTGGGAGGGGTTTTGTTCTTGTTGGGGTGGATGGGAAGTGTCCTGTTGCGGCGGCGGCTGTTGGGGTTCAGTTTGTGGCGCCGCCAGTGACTAGCACTACTACAACTACGACGACAACTACAACTACTACAACTGCTACCGCAACTGCTACCACTACCTCTACCACTACCAAAAAGGCTACTGACATGTACACTATAGTCTCGACGAGCACCAGCTACGTTGCCAAAACCACCACCACCACCACAACGACAAAACCCAACTTGATTGCTTCTTCAGCCCAACAATTCACCGCAATTGCTTCGATTTCGCTTTTGTTCTTGAGTCTTATCGTTTGATCAACGAAAGAAAAAAAATAATAGTTTTTTTTTATAAATATTTTTACTTATTTGACGAAACCATTTTTTTCGGGACAACTATATATAAGGGATCAAAAAAAAAAATAACTAAAAATAAGAAAAATGAAACCCTGAAATTCATAAATCTTCCATTCCAGCAGGAATGTATCCAGCAAATTCAAGCTGCAATACAACACGCAATATAAACGCCAAGAATGTTGTGGCTTTGACGTGTTTATAATAATAAGCCATATTAAACTATTTTTTTTTAAAAACAACTTGTATTTACCTCCTGCTACAAGACAAAGTCGTATTTGCGGGTAATTCCGTGACTCGTTTGCATATACAAATGAGAGTACGAATAAAGATATAGCTGTACAATGAAGGAACTGACAAAAGAAACAGATTAGAACGATGACCTTTCCGAAAACATAATAAAACTCACCAACAACGAAATCAACCACCTCATTGTCACGGGCGCAAACTCAAACACAAGCAAGCACAGATAATCATACACAACAACAGCCAACAAAAAAACCCCAAAAATCAAACTCAACTGCAAGTAGATATCCTTCAAAAGCGCCTTCTTTTTAGCTTTCGTAATCTGTACGCCGCCGCCGCCGCCGCCGCCGCGACCACCACCACCACCACCTTCACCACCACCTTCAACTCTATTCCTCTCAAACACTGACCCCACTTTCTCAACTTGCGACACGTTCCCCACATGAATCAACAACGGATCTTCATCGTCATCATATTGCAGCAACTCTCCAGTACTCCCACCGCCGCTACCACCACTTTGCAAAGATTGCTGCCGATGCGCCATCACCATACCTAAACTCGTCATGCTTTCCATCAACCCAGCCTCACCACAAGCACCATTTCCACCAACCCCAAATTCCCCATTCACACCATACATTGTTGGATCCTCTTCAGCAGTGGCACCTCCAGGATACCGACTTGCTCCATTATATTGACCACCACCACCACCACCACCACCACCACCGCCGCCGGCGGCACTACCTTGCAAGCTACCGCGTCGAGAATAACTCCCAGGAACACCTTGTGGGATTTGCGTATGCGTGATGTATCGATTCGTTGAGGACGGCGGCGGGGGAGGCCCTGTATTGTTGTGTACGGCAGCAGTGGGAGTTGTGTTTGTGGGGAGATCATGATTTGTTGGTGGTGGGGCATTGTTGGCGGTGGTGGCAGCGTTGGTAGTAGTAGTCATAGATATAGTAGGAGGAGGAGGAGGAAGAATGGCATCAAAAAAAGATGGAATAGAGCTACTACTACCACCACCCCAAACACTCCCCGCAGACTTATCCGCTGCTGATAAATTCGCATTTGATCCTCGGAATTGTACTGTCGGTGTTTTTGCTATTCCTTTTGGTCCAATCGTTGTTGATTGAAGACGCGGTTGCTGTTGCTGCTGTAGCTGTGTTGATGCCAGAGACGGAGGAATCAAGGACGTGATGGGTGGGAGTAGGGCCCCGCCGGCCAGTGGAGGACCGCCAAGAGGCGGGAGATGGGTTGGACCATTCATGGGTGTATACGTGTTTAGTTTTTGTGAGAGTGGGGGGATCGTGGATTGTAGTTTTTGAGCTTTTCGAAGTGCGGCGGGCATGTACTGTTGAATGAAAAAAGGAAACAGTCAGAAAAAGTTTTTTCTCAAGGAGAAAGGGTATATAAAACTGCGTTTTTTTACATTGCTGTTTACAGCCAAAGACGCGTTTCTCGCACCCGCTGTCGACAGGAACGGGGTCGTCGGGTTCACGCCAGTCACAACGCGCATCATCCCCACCAAATCATCTCCATCGTCTTCATACTGTTTTGATCCACCTTGGGAATGAGGGCCTTGCATGAATCGCGCAAACATTGTTTCATCGTATTCTGTTTTACTGGTTGTGTTAACAAAAACAAAAAAACATGAGAGTTATGTCAAATAACCCCTAGACTGATCTATACCATCTGATTCGTTGCTTTCAGTATCCGAGTTGGAGTCTTCGGGGTCATTGGCTCCTTTTTCGAGAGTAGAATCGATCGCGTTTTCGTCGCTGAAGGGATCTTTGGCATGTTCGCTCATTAATTTTTTTTTTTCAACTTTCTATTTTTTATATATTTGATCAGATCGTAAAAATAAATAAGAAAATGACACACAAAGGAACAGACTGGAACCGTCATCACGGAGTCGGGTAAAAGAATAACCCTCTAATCAATCAAGATCGCCAGCCCACACTTCGTTCTAAAATAACCTAATCGAAAAAAAAAACCGAAACAGTGAAACTCTACTTGAAAACTGGGTCGAAGAACGCGCTGTAAGCGACAAGATCTTGGAAGAACGTAAACAGTTTGCAGGCGTCAGTAAACGCGGTCACAAGGTGAAAACCTTAGATTGTTTGGGGGTTTCCCCATTTGAACCCCCCACTTCCAAGTTCCAACACGTTAGGAACGACAACTAAACCTCCAACAACAACTTTTCTTTTATTTAGGATATTCTGATCCATGATCCAAACTTGCGTGAAATCAGTACAACGAGTAAACTCGCATTTGCAATCTCTGCATCTCGATCAGATCCAAACAAGATTGAACGTGGAAAGAGAAGACAGCTTGTAGAAGCCGAGTTGATGAAACGTGCAGTGTGAGTAGTATTGTTTTTGTTTGTATCTGGTGTGTAAATCCTAACCCTTTCCAATAGTCAAGAGTCCATGGAACCACCTGTAGACAGATCAGCCAAAGAATGGATTTCAACAAACCATAACGATTTCTCGACTCAGGCACCATTGTGCACGCTTGGTAAAAAAAAAAAAAAAATGATTCACATTACATGGCACACAAATAATCCTCTTAAAAACTCCTCAAATACAAAGGAGTACAACCACCACCTTTAGATAAAACTGCTAAATACAGTCATCCAATCACGTTCTGGTCTGATCACGCGACGAAAGGATGTGGGACTGTGATTTGTTCGACATCCTTCACCGGAAAAGAGGAGCAAATCAATTCTGAGACTGGAATTCAGTTTGGTAAACACGCTGCCTTTTCGACTCCAATCAAGGAATTCAATAAGGGTGCAGTGAAGGAATGATAATTTAATTGAAATAAAGTAGAATAAATATTAAATAAAAATTACAAAATAAACCGAAAATAAAAAAAAATGAAGCTTGATTATGATGTTCTCAACAATGCCACATCCTTCATTGATGCCGTGAAAGACCGATGCTTGGACCTTCGATGTAAAGTTTTGTTGCTTTTGGTTGTTTTCTGATGGAGTGATGTGTGTGTGGTGTTGGAGAACTACGCAAATGTTAACAATCACTGACGAAACAAACTACAAAAAAAAACAGCCCTCAAAATCCCAAAGATTGAAAACATTGCAGTAACAAGAGTAAGTCATTGAAACTCAGTTTTGGATAGAACTCTGATATAGACTTACAAAAAAAAACTAAAACACTCACTCACTAGGACCTCAACGATACCATCGATCTCACAGACAATGACCTCACTGTACTCACCGACTTTCCGCCAATGACTCGTTTGCGGTCATTGCTTGTCTCAAACAACCGAATTTCAACAATCTCAGAAACATTGCCGAAACAGATTCCCAATCTTGAAAACTTGATTGCAAGCAACAACCAAATCATGGAATTGGGTGATTTAAATGTATTGGCGGAATTCAAAGGGTTGATTCGGGTCGCATTTCTGGGGAATCCAGTATGTACAAGAAAGAATTACCGAGCATGGATTATTTTCAAGTGTCCTACAGTGAGAGTGATTGATTTCAGGAAAGTGAAGGATGTGGTGAGTATCCATGTAGTATGTGTTCTTTTCAATAACCCATCGAACACAAAAACAAAAACAAAAACCAAAGGAGCGCGTCGATGCCAAAGCACTGTTTTCTGGCTCGACGCAGGCGCACGCGCTCGCGTCTGAAACGGCAGCCAGAGTAACGACATTCACGCCAGGCGACGGCGTCCCGGCGGCCGCGGCCAAGCCGGCTCTCAAGCCGCACGCGGGCCCGTCGCCCGACGAGGCGCAGCGCATCAAGGCCGCAATCGAGTCCGCCGCGTCGCTGGAGGACGTTGCGCGGCTGAAGCGCCAGCTGGACGGCGGCAGCGTGCCGGCAGCAAAGAAGGCAAAATAAAGAAATAAAATAAAATAAAATAAATTAAATTAAAAGAAATGCGATTGAAACCCCGCCAGCAGTTCCTCGCGCTTGCGCTCCTCGCAACGCTGCCGCTGCTCTACTTTTTCCTCGGACGAAACATCGGCGAGAAGCCCGTCGAAGCCCAAGTCGACGCAGCGAAGCACCAAGTGACTTCGACACAGCGGGTTGTCGTCTCGCTGACTTCGTTCCCCGGCCGCCTGCACCGCATCAACCAAACAATCCACTCGCTCGGCATGCAGACACTCAGGCCTGACCGCATCGTGCTGGCGATTCCAAAGGACGGCGTGGTGCGCTTCAAGAACAACTCAGAGACTTCAACGCTAAACAGCGCAGATGCGGATCTGCTCAGGGATCTGCAGAGGCGCTTTCCGTTCCTGTTTGTGCACAAAACAACAGACTACGGATCGGCAACGAAGCTGCTGGGCGCGCTCGAGGTGGGTCGATGACGTGTGTTCGTATTCGGGATTTCACCAACTTGAGCCAGCTCGAAACAGATCCAGATACAATCATCGTGACCGTCGACGACGACACAATCTACCACCCTTCCACTGTGCATGCCCTCGTGTCTGCATTGGAGGCACAGAAACATTCTCCCTCTCGCATCAAAGGACCAGTCTGTTTCGTGTGCCAATACTGGCCCAAATGGTGGTTTGCTGTGCTGCGGCAACAACAGCCTGGAATGTGTAAAGGATTCCTCAACGCTTATGCTGGTGCCGCATACAGAGTTTCCCACTTTACAACACTCTTTGAAGCTGGAGGAGATGATGGAGAAACTGCCTTGAAACATGCATTCAACCACTCTTCTTGGCCTGGTGTTCCTGAACGTGAATGTCGCTTACATGATGATGTTTGGTTGTCTGGTGTCTTGTTCAAGACGAGTCGTGGTTTGATTCGGCCTCATGTCATTTCTCCTGGTTTTGATTCAATTATTGGAGAAATGGGGAATACTCAGTTTTCAATCAATAGTGTAAAGAATACTGAGAAGGAATACAGGGATCCTTGTTTAAAGTTTTTTGATTATTTGCAATAAAGTGTTTTCTTTGTATTTAAATATGCCGAAGAGGTCATTGCCGAAGGCGATTTATTTTATCGCCTTCTCGCCGAAGGAGATGTACTCGTTTTGATGGCTCTCATTATCGCCGAAAGGCGATAAATAGATGTGTTTATTTTTTTCTAGTCGTATTCTAGCTTATTCTTGAATTTCTTATAAATGACGCAGAATCGATTAGTTATTGCTCATTCGAAATCAATAGCATAAAAGGACTGACCACAAAACAGATTCCACCCATACAAAAGTAAAAAAAAAAACAGATGGCAAAAACAATAATACAACCAACCTACTTCCTCGCCCACGGAAACCCCTTCTGGCTCGTCGAAAAGAATGGCGCCGGCCCCACATTCCTCAAGAAACTCGGCAAACAAATCCTAAGCAGTCCTTCACCACCTACCTCCGTCTTGATCGTCAGTGCTCACTGGGAAACACATGATGGCGTCAAAGTGACCACCAATGAAACACACTCGCTTCTGTACGATTATTACGGGTTCCCAAAGAACTTTTACGATATCAAATACCCGGCCAAAGGGGATCCCGCAATGGCTAAAGAAACAATCGAGTTGTTGAAACGTGCTGGATTCAAGGCCCAGCCAGAGGCAGATCGCGGTTTAGATCACGGTGCATTCACTCTACTACTATACATGTACGTTTACCCAACACTATGAATCGTTTAACTCATTTGCTGCATTTCCTTTCCTCTTTTCAGGTTCCCCCAACAACAACTACCCATCGTACAACTCTCGTTACCAGTAACAAGCTCCCCCACAGAATACTACCGCCTCGGAGAAGCCCTCCGCCCGCTCCGTTCACAAGGAGTCCTCATCCTCGGCGCGGGTTACCTTCTCCATAACCTCAGAATCATGATCCCGAAAATGTCGCAGAACCCTAAAGAAACGGACCCGATTCTCCCGTGGGCGCAAGAGTTTATTAATGCGACCCGGAACGCTGTTTTGGAGAAACAAGGGAATGGAGGACAGCGACGACGCGATGCGGTTGTTGGGTTGTTTGGGAATGAACACTTTAGGATGGCGCATCCGACGCCGGAGCATTTTGCTCCTTTTGTCGTTGCGGCTGGGGCGGGTAGCAGTGGTGGTGGTGGTGGTGGCGGTGACGATACTGTCGAGTTGGTGCATGAATACTGGTTTGCGGGATGCGAGAGTCAGGATTCTTACCGTTTCGGGAGCGTTCCGTTGGGAGGAGGAGGAGGATCAGATGAACTATAATCTATATCTTTGCATTTAATTCAAAATAAACGCAATTGCTTAAAAACTCTTTCTGCTTTCTTTGCCGTTTTTTTTTTTTTTTTTTACTCTTGAAAAAAATGGACCCTTCAATTGTCACACAACCTGTCAAAGAATACGAGAACATTGAGATTCAAGATGCCTCCGACCCTCGCGATTCCACAGGAACACTTGTCGTTGATTCTATTTCTCCTCCTTTTTCGAAAGTATCGGATTCAGCTGAGATCGCAGAAACGCGTCGAGGAGGTGATTGTGTGGGAACACGCCTACCTTCAACATATCGCCTTTTGAAACGTGAAGCCATGCCGGATTGGTACCAGGTAAATAATAAAAAAAACTTTGTTTGATGAATACATTCTGCCCGCATTTGTTTTTCTTTCTAAACGTTTGCTCCCCCCCAAAGCATGAGAAGTTTATCTGGTCAGGCTACAGACCAATCAACCCATCCATCAAAGCCTGTATTCTTTCCCTCTTTACACACGTTCACAACGAAACCGGGAATATATGGACACATCTGATCGGCTCGATCCTGTTTATCGCTCTGACTGGATTCACATGGGGCTATTTGTTTCGCAAACAAGGACTTGTCGGGGTCGACTGGCGCGATCATTTGATTGCCGCTGAACTGTAAATATGAATTGGACCATGCACTGTTATTCCTCATACATTTGATGAATAGGCATTTAAGCGTGATTTCGTGCTTCACATTCTCTACTCTATTCCACACAATGTGTTGTCACTCGCAAACCGTGCATCGATCGTGTTTGAAGGCGGATTACGTGGGGATTGTTTTTCATATTGGTGGTTGCTTCTTGGCAAGCGTTTATTATTTATTCTATTGCAACGAAACTCTACGGATAGTGTACATGAGTTTGATTTTTGGAACAGGCCTGGCAGTTGTTGAGTCTTTCGTTGTTTTTGCTTCTTCTTCTTGTGTTTAAACTTATTCAATCGACATACGTAATTAATCATAAAAAAGACCGTTACAAACGTGTCGAAACGGTTCTTGAAGCGTGAATACGCGAAATTACGATTAGGCCTCTTTATTGCGTTTGGAATGATTGGGATATTCCCGATTGCTCATGCTTGTGTCCTGTACGGGGTGAGTTATCAATCTCTTAAATAGTTATGAAAACTGACGTGTTTCCCATCCCAAGTTTTCATTCACCCAACGCGCTATTGGTCTCAACTACATCTTCCTGGTGGCGCTTTCGAATCTCGGTGGATCCATGATTTTCAACTTTCGTATTCCAGAGAGGTTTGCGCCTGGCGCTTTTGATTATTGGGTAACCCTCTTTATTGAGCTATACTGTTTCCTATATTTAAAAAAAAAAATTTTGATTGTGTTCAGGGACAATCACATCAAATCATGCACGTGTGTATTGTAATGGGGGCTATATCGCATTACCTTGGGTTTATCCAAGCTTTCCAGTTTTGGCATTTCCGAAACGGAGACTGCGTAATTCCGTTAATTGAAATGGATCTTCAAGCAGCAAGTACATCTGGATGGTAGTAGCATTTTCAAAAAATAAAATAATGTTCAATTCATTAAAATGTTTTGTTGCAACTTGTCTGGCCATTACCCATTTTGATCACGCTAAATTCAACACTCTCTTTACAATCTTCTCGATAATCTCCTTTTTTTTTTTGCATATTTTCCCAGGCCCAAATACTGAGTAAAATGTAGAAGTTGCTGCAGACGGCACTTGGACAAGAGTGGTGCAAGGCAGACGGACAGTATCCTCCAAAACAAAACTTTCCCGTCTAGTCCTCTTGGGCCCCTGAGATCTCAAATGATGGGGGCATCATTCCATCTGAAGTATTGATTGCCGACCTGCTGGGCGGAGGAGCAGACGTGTCAGAAATTTGTGTATTCCTCATGCCGCCAAAGCAACGTGGTGGGGTCTGACCAACCGCCCCCAGAATCAACGTCAACTGTCAATAACAGGCAAAAACTGTTTCAAAAACTTCCGCGACTTCAACTGTAGCACTGCAGGGTTTCCCAGGCTTGGAATTTAGTGCGTCGGAGCTGGGAGTCGTGTATTTTTAAGTTATTGCTCTAGCAATTACATTTTGGACTTGGTTGGAAGTGACCATGAGGGGCTTGAGGACGACGTCGGACAATTCGGAATTGGACAGAACTGAATCCGGTATTGCCTTGATACACAAAGCTTGAGTTGTTTGGCCTGCAAAGTTTGTCAAAATCATTGATAAAAACCATTGGTTACCCGCACCATCCTTGCTCAGTTTGTGGAAAAAACTTGGCCGCATCCATTTCCGCTGGTGGGGGGTAACCAACTCCCAACATATGAGCTATGAATACGAGTACGTTGCACTCTGTCACAACCAACAACAATCAGAAAAAATCTACATCAAAACTTCAATTAAGATCTTTCACAATTCAATGTACAGCATCAACTTCATGTTTAGATTTAGAAAATATTTGGCAATCAGAGTCTCTCCTGACCAAAAAGTAACAATCGTTGAGTTGGATATATTTGGAGCTGTTCTTGTTCTGAAATCTTTTTCTTTTATCAGGGGTGTCCACCATGTTGTTTATTGATTTACAAAAACAAAACAAAGAGTCAACAGGTTGCTCTGAATCATTGTCTGGTCTTATCGCCAAAAATGTTGATCTTTCTGCTTACCTTAAAAGAAAGGAAACGACAATTGTCAGCTCGAAAACTTGCTCCTCAAAATGCAAGTGGGCACTTCAATTGCCCACGAGATCACTAAAACGTAAGTAGTAATAAAATAAATACCAATAATAAATAAATACCAATGGAAAAATAACTCTATTCCACCTTCTTTTACTCTACATGAATTATACCAAACAAAAAATTAAAAATTACAGCGGCCTTTTTTTTTTTAAGCCTTTGGAGCAACCGTGAAGGATGGAACGTTAGTCAGGAGCCAGAAGAGACCACCAGCAGTGATGGAAGCCACTGGCAGAGTCAAAGCCCAAGAAAGCGCAATCCAACCAAACATTTTCCAATTAATCGCCTTATAGTTACCCCCCACAATACCAACACCAAGTGTCGCACCAACAATGCATTGAGAAGTAGAAACTGGAAGAGCCAAGAAGGCGGCAGTGATAACAGTCAACGCGGCACCGAGCTCCATAGCGAAACCACGGGATGGGGAGTGGTATGTCAAGTTGTTACCCAAGTTACGCATAATGTTGTATCCATAGAAGGCAAGACCAAAGTTAATAGCAACACCACCAAACGCCAACATCCAAACTGGAACTGGAGCCTTGGCGTTGGAAGCAAGCTGACCATTAGCCCAGATACTGTACACACCAGCGAAAGGACCCACAGAGTTGGCGACATCGTTAGATCCGTGAGAGAAGGACGCGAAGGAAGCAGTCATAACTTGGAGGAACGAAAACAAGTATTCAGTCTTGTTGTCGTACAAGTGAACGTTCTGGTGCAAGTGCTTGGCAGAGTCGTATTGGTCCTTGGCAATGTCATTGTAGAAACCTTTCAAGGCAACCTTCTTGAACTTGATCCAGGCTGGGTGTCCCTTCTCTTCAACAACCTCGGCGTCAGCGGCAGCGGCAGCCTCCTTGACTTCTTCAACGACTTCAGTAGTAGTCTCCACGCCTTCAAGCTTAATATGTGGGGTCATGGCTTCGTTCAAGGTAGCAGCCAAGTTTTCATCACGTGGTTGAGTAGGGACAAACCAAATGTAAAAGATGTGGTACCACTTCAAGTTCTCTTCCTTAACCAACCGTCTCATGAAGAATGGAATAGCGAACGCGACACAGAACAGCAAAATAACACCAGTCATGGACCCGATAATCGTGAACGCCTTGGCAAGGTCTCCATTGAGCGTAACAGCACCACCTGGATTATTCCCACCGACAGCGATACCCCAATCACCACGCCCGTTCTTCATGATAACAAAGAACGAGACAATGAATCCAGTCAATGTGAAATACACGGGGATAGAGTAGATCCCACGGGTGAGTGAGTGCTCAGGGTTGGAAAAGACAATGAAACGAGTGAGTCCATAGATGGTACCAGCGAGAATCGCAGACAAGGTTGGCGCGAGGACCCATCCAGAGACAACGTACGCGACACCACGACCGTTCCAGCCCCAGTTGACGGCTTCAGTACCGTAGGCGGCAACACCGACACCGACCAAGGCGCAGACAATAGAGTGGGTTGTGGATGGGTGCATACCGATACGGATACAACCCATAATCCAGAGCGAGGATGCAATCAAGGCACACATGAATGCAGTCATGAGCAAATCTTGACGAGCGGCAAAGTAGGCAGAGTTGACAATGTTGTCCTTGATGGTACCAGTGTTGGCGGCACCAAGCAAGACGGCACCTCCGAATTCAGTGAACAAGGCAATGCAGACGGCTTGGGTGTAAGTCAAGGATCGGGATCCGACAGAGGTGGCGAAGGAGTTGGCGACATCGTTGGCTCCGATAGAGTAACCGTCGAGGAACGCAAAGAGAAGCGTGATCACAAAGATCCCAGTGTATGAGTTGATTGGGAGCGGGACAATGGCCATTTTTTTTGCGTGTGTGATTTCAGAAGCGAAGCTGTCTTCGCGGCTTTTATCCGATTTTCAGTTTGATTTAATCAGGCGTGCCCACGTAGGCACGCGCCTGAAAAAAACATGGAATTTTGATATGGATAAAATGGATATGATCCATTCAATATAGCGGAGTCAAAGGTAGTTTTTAAACCGATAAGGATTCCATCATGATATGCTTCAACGATGCTCATCAGTAACGCTTCTGTTCAAACTGTGTCTTTGCTTTTGCATGCTCTATACAGGGGGCACGCGCTTTTGAAAAAAAATTTCTCCATTCTGAGAGATTGCTTAACTTGTTATTCCACCCCTTTCTATGGATTTTTGATTTCGGTAATTGAAACAGGATAAGAGACACAAATCGAGTCACTTCCTTTTTCCTTTATCGTTGCAGGGGGCCATCACTAATTTAATTTTATTCACTTTTGACTTTTCCACCCTTCCGCTTCTGGATTTCCTTCTTGATTTCTTGTACAATCGTCGAAAACAGGGGAACTTGGGGATTTTAAGTGTTTTGTTGAGTTTTTTAAGTGTTGTTTTAAACGCAAAAAAAAATACAAAAAAAAAAAAAAAAAAAAAAAAAAAAAAACAAGGACTAACCCAAGACTGGCAAAAACAAGGGCAAATAAACCGCCAATTTATGTTCATCCGGGAAATACAATAGAGAAACCATGGTTGGATCGAAAAAGGCTCGTTCTGCGGCTGTGATGGCCGCGATTGACGCCGCCAACGCTACATCATGTTGATTTACGTGACCACCGTCCTCCTCTGACACTCCTCCTGCCAAAGGATCAGATAGTATTTGTTGTACTTTATGAATCGCGTTCAATGAGAGCATAATCTAGTATGGGGAAATCAGATTGAAAAAAAACTATTCGTTCAGTTGATTACTAAAAACACTCACTTCATCGCGGATGTGATCCAACACCACCATATTCTCCATAGATTCAATCAAAGTAATCAGAGAATTGAGTGTTGAAATAGCATCGCCGACATTTTTCACGGTAGTGTATCGTGTCAAGCGATCCAACTCCCATTTTGTGATACCAGCCGTCGATCCAGCATACGTAAATGAGAATCCAGGCTTAAGAAAAAAATAATGTTATGAATATCAATGGCATGGGAAAATTACAGAATCCCTCACACACACATTCAAGACTCACCAACAACTTTTCAGCAGCAGCACCCAATTCTACAGTCTTGACACCCAATAAACCCCTCATTTGCTCCAAAAACACATTCATGGGCCCTTCAAGCTCTTCTTTTGAATCGAGTTTATATATCCGCACATTTGTTTGAGAATTGGTTTGAATCTTGGGAGAGTGTTGATCCGGATTCAATACCACGATTCCACCCCATTGAGGAATAGAGAATGCATTTGTTTCAACGAGTGGTGCGTCTTTGGTGTTGGCGGATGCAATGTACAAGGGGCTTTGAGATTGGGTGGGTACGTAGAGAACAAAGTTGATTGGTGGAGATGTGGAGACTGAGGAACCTATAATATGTTTTTTTTGTTGTGGTTGAATTTTCTTGTTTGTGTAAGTGGACAGACGGTACCATCGAATTCCCATTCGGCAGAGTTGATAAAGTGGGGAAGGTGGTGTGGATACAACACATGGCTGGACCCGACTTTTTCCGGTTGAATCGCGAGCGTAGTATAGTATTGAACCTGAGAAGCAACTTTGATGTCAAACAGTTTCTTCATGATGGCCACAAAGTCTTGGAAATAATCTGATAGGATTCCCATGTTAAGAGTATTATAACATTCGAAAAAAAAAAAACCTTTGATGGCATCGTCAATGTTCCAATCCATAAGAAGCGATTGTGGATCGGCGTTGAGGAGATTAAACATGAGCTGGTATTCGTTTGCATACTTGATCTTTCGCATACTTCCTGGGTCCTATTCGTAACACATGAGTCCATGGGGATACTGAATAATATCCAAGATTGCAAACATTGCTCGCAGCTTCGGCGTTGATTGTCCCCAAGTCCCTGTGTTCACTCGCAAACAGGCCACCAACGACGGCAGCAATCTGCGCACTGATTCCGTCCGCATTCGCACACGGCAGAATAGTCTGAATGCTGATGATTCGATCTGTGGCCACCGAGACAGCGCTGCTCTGCGCGCCGCAATTGACGTTTACCGCGTAGACGCCGTTTGATGTCGCTAAAGAGCCAAAGCAGTCAGCACGCACACAAAGAAACACGCAAACGCACCAGTCTCTGTGCGGCCGTCGACGGCAAAGCGCAGCGCGCCAAAGGCGGCGTTGAGTTGGCGTTGCACGGCGGCCGCCACGCCGCCAGCGTCGACCACCGCCGCGTCTTCGGCGGCGAAGCGCAGCGAGATTCGCGTGGAAAAGCGCTGTTTGGCGCAGTGAGTCATCGCCCAGCAACGCAGCGAAACACAAACCAGCGCCAGCGGCGACTCCGCCAGCGCGCGCACCGCGTCGCCCGGGACGCTCGCGCGGTGCACCTGCGTCGTGTGCCACCACACAGGCACAAAGAGCGCAATCACCACACACAGACTGAGCACTGTCTGCACTTTGACCAGCTCGTGCAGCGAGGTGCTCGACATTTTCTCTGATCTTTATTGCATATTCATTGCCGCTGAAATAGATCCGTCTCGGTCCTCGTTGCAACTCCAAAGGCCAAGAAACGTCACCCAGTCGTGTTCCGCTGCCCACACAGACAACTCCAACGCATCGGATTCCTGGAACGGTAAAGACACAATCGTCGACGAGAGTTTTCCCACAGCTTGAACGGCAGCAACAATTCCAACCCCAAGAATCCGTGGCGAAGCTTTCACTTGATTCCTGATTGTCTTTAACGCGTGGATTGCGTAACCTGACGCCATCAATTCTCCAGTTTGTGCGGAAATGCCTTCGACAACCGTGATTCCTAGGCGAGCTTTCTTTCCCGCTCGTGCATGATTACGAGCGCTCATTCGGTTGCTACTTGCCACAACATCTATTGGATTCAAAAGATATTCCATCTTGTTGATTCCAGGCTCCCTTGCAAGATCTCGTCTCTCAACAGTATTGTTGCTCCCATACACAGACCTTGCCATCAACCCAACAACTGAATCTACGACAACACCCTTCCCGACAATCAAATCCAAAGATTCCACAGCAGTACCATCAAGACCTCCTGTCACTCCATCAAGATCAAAACTTAACGTTACAAGCAATGAGTCTTCTCGATTGTCCTTCCTTGAACTTTGCAAGGCGGCTAAAGCACCCCCCACTGTTTCAACTTTCGTCTGATTTGCTAACAATACGGGCGACATGTATATATCGATCCAAGTCGCGTTGAGCTGTTTCAAAACATTGTCGTAAATCTCTGCAAGAGTTGTAGATGCTCCTTCAGCGAAATCAGGTCCATCCTTCACAGTGCCAAACGAAATCCCAATCCGGCGTCCATCACGAGATAAGCGGTTGATTTCATCGCGGTAATAAGGCGTTGGTCCTGTGCCTACTTTCTCGCCGCGGGGTGATCCGTAAAACGAAGGTACACCATCATCTACAGTGAGCGTCGTGATTCCTGGAAACATGAACCAAGATATTCGGTCAGGAGGAAGCGGTGTGTGAGAAGACGCGATCCAGTTGGATATGGAAAACTCTTGTTCACTGCCAGTGGTGGTGATCATGTCAATGTAAGGTGCAAACCATTGAAATGGTTTCCGCGGCGTCTCATTTCCTAGTTGTGCGTTTGGTATATTATCTTTTTGCTGATGCACTGGGAGTGGAAGCGCGGTCACGACGGTAAGAATGCCTGGTAAAAGTAGAGCAGGAATCATTTTAACACTCGAAAAAAGGCAAGTCTTTTGAAGAGAGAAAGAACAGTCAATTGAAATGAAAAGATAATTATGCAGCTGTCGTAACTAAACATGCTGCATTAGAAAATTAAAGCTGGTTGGGTCATTTTTTATGGATAAAGTTTATGGGACATTTGCTAAAGCATCTGGACATTTGAGGTGCTCAACATAATATATTTGCAAGTTTCAAAGGCTAATAGGCACTGGTAGCTCAGTGGTAGAGCGTAGGACTGCAAATCCCGAGGTCATGGGATCAACCCCCATCCGGTGCTGTTTTTCATATTTTCTTTATTCACTTTTGGCTGGCCTGCTAATACAGTAAAATCCTCTCACAGAATCCCACGATTGATCATCCGTACAAATATTATATCGGCAGTCCGAATCAAATTATTTGGTCAGAGCAGGTTTATATTGCTCTTTCCGTTGTTCCATTGAGCGATTTGCAGCTTTGGATCTACAGCAAAGCAAGGTTGTATCGACCTCTTCCTGCTCTGTTTGACGTTTGCGTTAAATTATAAATCAATGTGCATAAAGTATCAAAAAAATGGGTTCAAGCAAGACAAGCTTGAACACAAAACGGCGAACCTAATTTTCATTACTAAAACATCCTTGCCGAAATCTATTCAATGCCATCCCGCTGTATTTCCACCATTGCAATCATTATCTTGATTGCGTCGGTTTCCACAGTTTCTGCATCCTTCTTTGGAGACATGAACAAGTTGCTTCAAGCGGAAAACCAACAGCAACAACAACAATCACTCCCATTTGCGAAATCAAGCAAAACCAACAACCACGCACCAAGCACCGGCTCATACATCTCAGGCGTAGTATACCCTGGCATCTCACAAGGAACAACTTTTGGCCAAAGCCAAACAAACGCAATCCCTTGGACATACTCTCAAAAACCGGAATCGATTTCGTCTCTTCAGTTATGGCTTGGAACAGGTTCAGCATCCGCTGTGGTTGAATTATACTCGCTGGGCTCTGTTGCCTTCCCCAACGTGACTTGTTACACGTTTGTCCCTAGTTCGGAGTTGGATCCAACGCAAAAGTACACGGTTGTTTTTAAAGGCGTTGATTCGAATGGTACTTTGGTTTCGATTGATTGGGTGACTTGGTTTGGTATCGGTGCGGGAAGCAAAGATGGGAAGGATGGAATCAAGCCGACGGCTTGTCCAGGTGAAACCGCTAAAGTCGTTCCTGCCACCCGTGGCTCCACTTCTGCTTCCAAGACTACGGAGATCGAGAGTGAATCTACTTTTGAAACTACTGAGGCTGAAGAGCCATCGTCAACTACTACAAGAGCTCGGCGCACAACGACAACAAAGGCAGCAAAAGCTACGAAAACAAGCCAAGTAGTAGAAACTGGTTTGACAACGGCTGGAGGCTTTGATGCAGGCAGCAACAGCAGCGGTGTAGTCGTTTCCAAATCGTTTACTATTTGGCTACTGTGTTTTGTACTTGTTTCTATATTTTGTTGAAGATGATATAAAGTGCCTCAAAGAAAGTCTCCATTTTTTTTCCATTACAATTCATAGCAAACTATTTGGTTGAAAGATTGGGGGCCGAGTTATCAACGCCTTCGCTGGCCTTCGTTACCGCCGTATCGCTCATTGCTACGGTCGCGTCCACCACCTCCTCCACGACCACCACTACCATTTGCACCACGCTGGTCACCCCTAGGGAGAGAATTGGCTCTGGCGTTCACTGGACTTGCGGCATTGGCTCCAGGGCGGCTACGACCATCTGGAGTACGCACCCCAGAGTTTCCCGCTCCTGCCGCATTTGGATTTCTTGGAGGTCCGTTATAGTAATCGCCCCGATTTCCCGCGCTATCTCCTCTACGGGGACCGCTACCATATTCGCCGGCACGTGGCCCGCTGCCGAAATTATCGGGCCGAGAACCACCACCACCACCACCAGCCGCATTTCGAACAGGAATTCTCGGAGAGTCCCCAGAATTGCTGCCCCCAGTGTTATTTCTACCTTGTCTAAACGCTGCCGAGGCATCACCACGACCACTTGCTCCCATCTTTTTCTGTTCCTCTCTATTGTTTGCCAAATCGAAAGGTGAGGTATATCCAGGACGGGTAGGGGCCGGAACAACGGCTTTACCACCAACACCAGCACCAACCCGCTGCCGCTGCTGCTGCTGCTGCTCCAAATCATTCCCAGCACCTTTCCGCAACAACCGATCGGGAGTCCTCAAATCCCCACGTCCATCAAAGTTATCATAAGACCTCTTATCATGCAACTCGAAATCCTTATTCCCCTTCACATGATGCGAAGCACCCCCAAACACATACTGCCCAACCCCAAGCACAACAAACATGACAACAACCCACCCAATATACACACCAACCCAGACCACCCCAGCCTCACTATACGCCGTAATCCCCAAATAGCAATTCACAAGCGCCGCCAAAATCACCAATCTACCCACCCACCAATGCATCTGGTCCCACCACGGAACCCTCTCTCTCTCTGGCGAAAACAAGTGATTCGCAATGAACCCAAGCGCCGTTTGTAACGGCAAGAACCCAAAGGTAATCACGGTTCCCAGGATCCCATGCGGGGTCGTGATGAACCGTTGTCCACCAGTCACCGTCAGTTCAATCACAACCATTCCAGCGATACTGAGGAGGAGACAACCTCCAATCATGCTGCATAGATGGATTATGTACCACGTGTGGCCTAATTTGGCTTTCATGTATCGCGCGACAAAGACTCCGAGGAAGGGGAAAACTCCCCACGCGAGGAACATGCAGATTCCATGGATTAGTTTGAAGAGACGGGTATCGATTTTGGAAGGAGACGTGGATCCTTCCGTTTTGCCGGACTTGGTCAGGTCTAATGAAAAAGAACCGTATTGGGAGCCTCCGTGTTGAGCAATGGAGGAGGCGGCGTCGGCAGGGGTGCTTGGGGGGGAGTTGCTGAGGCCGTAAATGAAGGTTGTTGGACCCGTTGTTGAGATTTGGGAGACTGGAATTGCGAAAGAGAATGTGATTTTGGCGCCAGTAAGGACTGGGACTGTTGATGGGATTGTGGGGACAGCGTTTGTGGCATCCAATGGGGCGCTTACGACTGTGGGAGTGACATGACCCGCTGCGGTTCTTTGAGAGAGGACCACTTTTCCTGCGTTTATCCACCCGACGTACATGTTTGAACCGGCCATTGTGCTAGCCCCAAGACCCACGGATATGTACCCTTGAGCAGTAGACTGAAGGGAAATCGTAACAAATTGGGTCGTGGGATCTCTCGTCGCGGTGATTGAAAAATCATTTGATGGAGACGTGAAACTGGCCGTAGAAGGCCCAGTCAACGAACTGTTGGATGGAGGTGGTGGGATCACTGTCATGTCCAGCTTGACAGTGCTTTGCAAAGTATGGGGATGATAATCAACCGTTGCCAAATCATCTGGATTCGATACTGGCATCAGATGTGCTGTTGCCCAGATGTAGTTTGTAGTTGGTGAAATTGCCACGTCCAATGGATCTGTTGTCACAGAAAGGGGCCGCCAAAAAGTCGCCGTTATCGCCGTTGCATTGTTTTTGCAGGTTCCACACAGAATGGCTTCCGCTGGCGTAGGAACAATGACAGCATCATTTGCAGGAGGAGTGAACGAGGGATCCAAATCATCCTTCATTCCCTTTCGAATAGACAAAATCGGAGTACCCGTAGAAGATAGATGAACAATGTACCTGGGCAATCAGAGTTATTGTTGAGTCCCAACTTTGATTGAATGTGATTGAGTAATTTGCAACTTACAATTTGGTATTTGGCATATCGGTCCCGCCAATGCCAACTCCAATATAGTACGCAACAGGAGAAGAAAGAGTTATCTGTACACCTTTGATGCTATTGACAGTCTGTGGGATCCAGGACATGCAAAAGTTTTCTGCCTTTGAGTCACACCAGACGCCTAAGAACATTGTCAGACCAGTTATCGCCGAAGACTTGTATCCCACAGTACCTGCCGAACTTGTACTTGTAGCTGCATGCACTACTCCGGCGAGAAGGCCCGCAAGTGTCCATTGTTGGACAAGTTTCATATGAGTTCGAATGCAAATTGAAATCTATTTTTAGGACGAAACAAGGCTTGATTGGCAAAGACACCAAAACAGAACATCGCGGTCAAAGAGATGTGCTCGACGTCATTACTCGGATAGGACAGGCTGGACAGCGATCAGAAAGAGAAGCTTACGGCCGACTGCCGCCATCATGTGATTCCACAAGTTGTTTATTGGATCTCTCAAAAAGCAACCGTTTTGACTTTCGAGTTTGCTTTCTGATGCCATATCTCAAATGCGGCAAACAAAAGAGCAAAGAAAATGAGCCATCCATAATACGCATAAGCATATTCGCTGTACGTTCCAGAATACCAAATACAACGCATATAAACCCACTACAACAAGGGAAACTCCAACACTTTGATGAATAATATCCCAAATATGGATCCGTTTCGCAATCAATCCAATAAAAAGCTGAAGAGGGAGCAAGACAAGTGCCGCAATCGTTCCAATCGTTCCACGAGTGGTCGCAAAGAATCTACTTTGGCCCTCTGGCAATATTATTTCAACCAGCGTCAAACCGACAATAGTCAGCAATGGAAATAGTCCTAGCATGATCCAAACGTGAAGTGAAAACCAGTGGCTGAAAAAGCGAAAGTATCGAGCGATAAAGATCCCAAGAATGGGGCATACTCCAAACGCCGCTGCCATTATGATTCCGTGCGTTTCAAGCATCAGTTTACGGTCATAAGACCCCATGGGTGAACTGTACTGTGTGGCTCGGGATGGTTCAGCAAGTTTAAAATGAAGGTTTATGTTTCTCAATCTATTCTATCCAATTGATAGTAATCAGTCGTTTGGGTCTCCGTCTTGTATTTCGAGCTTACATTTTTCAGGGAGCCTTTGTTTCGATAAACCATTGTCCAAACCCCTTAACCATCTTGAAGATATGGTCTCAGGAAATCAAGCTTTTGTCTTATACGGTCTCATATCGGGTCTCACAGCGGAAATCGCGTTCCAAGGCCTGTTTAACACGCTTTACTCCGTGAAACTACAACAAATTCAACAACGAATCACACGGCCGTTGTGCAATGGCATCTCGATCTCGCCAATCTCTGCTTTTATGATCGCGTTTAACGCTTGGTGTGTAATTTATATATCCATCAACATGGCGGTGTTGTTTGCGACAGCAAGTACTTGCTATTTCGGGCAATTCATTGCCAACGGATCAAGCCAAGTGTTTTACATCATGTTTGATGGCTTTATGCTATACAAGACGTATATGCTCTGTACTCAGAAAAGAACTGTTCGGTTTTGGATTACAATTATTCTGGTGCATCGCGCCGCGTGGACGATTTCCGATCTCATCTTGTCCAAAGGCTTTTGGGATGCCGATACAGAAACTTGTGTGTATATGCAGAATCCCGTCACGGGATTCGGAAACAATGCTTCTGATATCGTTGCCGATCTGTTTTGCACAATCGTTTCTTTGAAAAAGAATTGGGGGATGTTGATGACTGGTAGCATTTCTGAGGCTGCGCGAGTAATCGTGAATGAAAACAGTTGAGGCGTTCTTTTTTATTTTGAAAAACTCCATCGCCCATGTAACGTAATGGCGTTTATCAGTACTTCGGTCTGTCGTAGTTCTATTTGTCAACTCGTTTGTGAGTTATGTTTTTCTGTGTCTGGGGCCTTCGGATCCGTTTCTTGCTTGGACCGCTTACTTGATACAGGTATTTGAGAATTTTTCCCCCAAAAAAGTAACCGTTAAAACACTTTCTATAACAAGAATTATTTCTATGCTCGCTGCTTCAATGCTGAACTTTTTTGTAGGATTGTTAACTTTGGGTTTTCAATCTAACAACGATTTCTCAGGGCTGCATGTTCGAAAACAGATCTCTACAAGACAAAAGGAATCAAGTAACCTTGAATCCGTCCTGCAAGATTCCATCAACAGACTTAAAGCCCACGATACAGAAACCCAACTTGAGCGAGACAGAGCACGTGTAGGCAGCCTGGACGCCGCAACAGTTCTATATCGTGATAAAACGGCCGTAGAAATTGCAAACCGCAGAATAACCACACTCAAAAGATCGAAACAGTTGAACCAAACTTTTTCTGTTTCATTAAATGACATTTCATCGATTCCATCCAAGTCCCTTTATCAATCATCTTCCTTGGATCTTAATTAATATTTTGTGGGGAAATGAAGTTTTAAGAATGGGAATTACAAAAACAATGGTATTTCATTGTGCACCATACATTGTGTTGGTTGCGAATTAAAAAAAAGAGTATATACATGAAACTCGAAATGAGTGCTTATACTTGGCAATCTATCGACAGAACTGCAAGCAAACCGGCAGTGCAAGCTTCAAACTTGTCGGGAACAGCTCCGTCGAGCCCCATTATCTCGTCTGCATCAAACAAGAGTCTGCAACCTTTCTACCCAATTGAAGAACCAATTATACTCGCGATTCTTTGCGGCCTCGTGATTGAAGTTTCATTATCCGGCCTCATCACGGTAACATGGCGATATTGCCGACAAGAAAGTCGCGAACGATTACCAGTGATTACAGTTATCAATGCATTGCAGTCTTTAATATATAAACGATAGCAATGCAAAGTGCTCAAATATTCTCCATCTGGCCTGTATACTTGACGCAGAGCAGTTGCGACGCATGGTGACCATTTCGGCGCATGTATTCTTCTTCCTGTTTAACTTTTTCTTGCTCACCAAAACGTTGGCAATGTTTGGAAGTAACCGAAAGAGTATTGTTCTTGTCATGGGAGGGATCCTTCTGCATCGCATTGGGTGGGGTGTTTTCGATGTGTTCTACTCAAGAGTCAAAGGGGGAATGGGACATGGCTTAAGAAAGATGTAACTATATTCTATAATCAGAATCTGATTACCGGGTTCGGAATCAACGTTGCTGATATCATATGTGATTTGTATTGCACGATATTATCCATTACAATGAATTGGAGTTTGATGTGGGGCGGCGGTGGAGCAGAAGACCAGGATTCAAAGATCCCATCACCATCACTTTTCAGCAAAATAGTATTTCGAGAGAACGGTACTAAAACCTTGTTTGTGATGAAACTGATTCATTTTTTTTATTACAACAGTCCTTTGGTCTGCCATTATTTCATTTGTCAACACTTATCAAATTATTACGAATACACTATATCAATGTCAGTTTACTTTACAACTGTCATATTTGATTCAGAACTATGTACACACTAGATGTCTGAATGCCGAGTTGCTGCTCATGCCAGTGCGAAGGCGTGCTTTGCACGAGGGTGGAGTTGGTGAAGCAAATCTCAAAGCAGTCATTAAAGAGAGCATTGACGACCTAATATTAATATGTGGTTGAGGACTTGAGAACTGAGAATAAATTTTTGCCCAACAATGGAAGCGGTCCAATCAGCTTATGACACTGTCATCGAGTTCTTGTCGACACACGATTTGAAAAACGTGGGCACCAACTTCTTGCTCAACAAGGCCCAAGATGTGGCGGGATTCGTGCAGTCAACATCAGCAGAGACCCAAACAACTCTTGCCCCGATTGCCAATCGTTCGAAGCCTTGGAACCAATCAAAAACAAAGCAATTGAGCTGCTTGGGCCTTTTCTTGAAGTATATGCACCCGTTCACAGTGTTCTCTCGCAGCAAGTCTTCGGTCCCATCTCTTGGTATATGATCATTATCTTGGTTCTCCAGCTTGCAATCAACTTTTGGCCAAACAAACTCAAAGACAAAGTAGTTGCTCGCCATATTTTGGTCAAGACAGAAGAAAAGGCGAGGGAGATTCAGGCGGAACTTCGATTGCAAAAGACTCTAAATGGATTCAAAGAACTTGCAAAGAAGCACAGTATCGATCAAATGAGTGCAAGAAAGGGCGGTCTTTTGCCTCCATTTGGCAAGAAAGAATACCCCGAGGAGTTTGAGAAATACTGCTTTGGCTTCAAGACACGTGAATGGGTCGTTTCACCAATCATCAAGACAGAGAAAGGCTTCCACTTAATTATGGTTGAAAAGAAGGCATTGTAACCAATAAAGTATAATTCTTAATCTATTCAATAATAGCCAAAAAATGGATGCAGAATTGGTTGAATTTGTTGAACACCTCAAGACCGCTTTTGCGCCTCTGTGGGTCCATCTAGCTCCAATTCACGAGATTTTACGTCAGCAAGTACTCGGACCTTTGAACGGATACACAGCAATCATTCTTGGTATTCAGTTGATCTTACAACTCAGAAAACTGTTTGTTGGCAAAGTGAATGATACTGAAGATGAAAGCAAAGCCGCCAAAGCAACTGCCAGTCACATTCTCGTGAAGACTGAAGCAAAGATCAAGGAACTTGAAGCTATTCTGGAGAAGGAACCCGAGCGGTTTGTGGCATTGGCTTTAAACCACTCCATTTGTCCGACGGCAGAGTATGGCGGAGCACTGGGATCTTTTCCAAAAGGTCTCATGGCCAAGGAGCTTGATGCCTACTGCTTTGACCCAGAAACCAAGGAGAATGTGGTTTCGCCAGTGATCAAGACAAAGTTTGGATACCACTTGGTCATCCTCACCAAGAAACCCAAAGTTTAAATTCTGATTGTAAAAACATCAAATCGATTGCTGTAATAAATAGTCTTTCTCTGTGTTGCATTATTCTTCCACTTGTCCCCCAAAACTTGCGCTGTCAAAATGCCACGAACAAAAAACTCATCCAAAAATGGCGCAGGAACTCTTGACTCAACTTCAGCCAATTCTCGATCAAATCAAAGAAGCCTTGGCTCCGCTTGCTCCTCTCCATGATATCCTTCGTCAAAAGGTCCTTGGCCCAATCAACGGATACACTTTAATCATTCTTGCAATCCAACTGCTGCAATTCCTGTGGCCAAAGGGCGGCTCTGGCTCGCAAGTTACTGCATCCCACATTCTGGTGAAAGAAGAGAAGAAGATCAAGGAGCTCCAGGCTATTCTCGAAAAAGAACCTGAACGATTTGCAGAACTTGCCAAAGCCAACTCTGCGTGTCCGTCTGGAAAGAACGGAGGTTCTCTTGGGTCATTTGGAAAGGGCCAAATGGTCAAGGAATTCGAGAGTTACTGCTTTGACCCAGAGACTAAGGAGAATGTTGTTTCTCCAGTAATCAAGACCCAATTTGGTTACCACTTGGTTATCGTCACCAAGAAGGCTTCCGCGTAAATGGTTTTAATTTTGTAATCTTCTCTCAGAATAAATAAACTTGTTGTGATTCCTGAAAAATTTGAAGTGTTCAGGTGTCGTCATTGCACGCCTTAACTTTTGACTCAAAAAGATAGAAAAATGGGTCTGCGATTCAAGAAAGATGGGCCTCTGACGAATCAGGAAGCAATGATGCTCGGCTTCAAAGACGCTGTTGCGCCAATTATTGAGCAGCTGGCCATCCTGCTTGCACCCCTCCACAACTTTCTCTGTCAAAAAATCTATGGGGATTTCAACGGATACTCTGTGGTCATTATCGTATCCCAGATCATTTACTTCCTGTACCACAAGAACGCATCGAAAAAGAAGGTTACCGCTAGCCACATCCTCGTCAGAGAAGAATCCAAAATCAAGGAGATACAAGATTCTCTTGAAAAAGAGCCTCATCGGTTCGCAGATGTTGCAAAAAGACATTCCGTTTGCGATTCAGCTTCCAAGGGCGGTGCACTTGGCTCTTTTTCCAGGGGAAAGATGGTGAAGGAGTTTGACGCCTATTGCTTTGATTCTGCGACAAAGGAAAATGTGTTGTCACCCATTATCAAGACGGAATTTGGGTACCATTTGATACTTGTTACAAAAAAGGCAATTGCATAACGTGATTTTATTCCACAATAAATTCATTCTGTTGAAGAATTTCAAACATCTTATCAACACCGAATAAACGCAGACTTATCGTTCGCTTTTTTCCAGACAAGAAATTTTCATGTGAATAGCATTATTCAATTGCGTGGTGGATAGTTCTATAGACTACGAAGACAACTGGCTTTTGCGGATTGCCAAACCAGCTGTTTCAGTCGCATTGCTGTCCGTCACATGGCTGGCAATTGGAATCGACGTTTTGGTAACCATATTCAATCTTCTTGCGCGCAGCCAATAATACTCCAAATTTACGCATTTAACATCTTCAATGATGATTTTTTAAGATGTTGTTGTAAGCAAAACAGTACGTACAAGTGAAATTCTGCGTCAAATAGACAAAATAATATATAAACGGCGATGTAACGTCTGCAAAATAGAATATATAGAGTGCATATGCATTTACGCTGGTTACAACAAGGCTTCGAAAAACTGATGAAAAGGAATACATCCATAAACACGACTGCAAACAAAATAGGGATTATGGCACATACCATTCTCTTGAAGAATCACTTCCCCAATTCTTGTAATATCAGAATTGAGAAGCTCCCACGTAGACGCGATTCGAAACCACTGAACAAAATAAGTCGCATACAATATCTGCCAGACTGCATCCCAACCCTGTGATGGGGTGCTGAATAAATCCACAAATTTGCGCTTCCGAGTCCCAAAAACCTTGCGAATATATAATGTCCATAATGGACCATACAGAACGATGTAGTAGCAGGGCGGGAATAACACCGGACACGATCTTGCTGTTTCCGCTGATTATGAAACACTTCAAGATCAGAAACGCGTTGAAAATGGCATAGAACGCGTGGGATAAGATATTCGTGGTCAGCATGGCTCTACGGCATGCTTGTGAGCCACGGGAGAACCCAGAAAACTCAGAGACAAGCGAAAAAGAGATGCAAAGAATATTAAAGAGAGTCATCAGAGCAGGCAATCTATAGTGGCCATATGATTGTTTTTCATTGCTGTTCTTGGAGTGATGCCCTGATTTGTTCTGTTTGTAATTTTGAAGCTGAAAGACGACTGCAGACATTATTCCCGAGAGTGAAGTCTCTACAATGATTCCCACGGCTGCTCCCAATATGACTTGCCTTGCTTTTGGGTTATCCATTGTTGCACTTTTATCGGATGGGAAACAAAGAAATAAAGGCATGATTGAACTACCGGAAGATAGGCAAAATACATAATCTAATATATTGAGTGGAGAGTAGAGACCGACTCAGTAAATGCTAGCGATAAATACCGGATAAAACATGTCAACACCAACAAAGAAGAAAAGCAAAACACCAAAGGCTTCTGTCGCCGCATCGCCAACAAAGATTCAAACACAATCTCCATCAAAGAACGCAGTTGAACAATTTGATGAAGGGCCGCTGCTCTTTGAAGTTTGCGATTGGGTCTCTGCCAGTAGTTCTTCGTGGCGGATCCTTGTGTCTCCCCTCGATGCGCTGAGACTCAAAGTCAAAGCAGGAGAAGTCGTTACTATTTGCAGAGTGAATGAAGGTGTTTTAATCGCTTGTGGAATCGGAATTGTTTGGATGTTGCCTGGCCAAGAACGAAAGAGTTGAGAATCAATCGTTCAGTCAATGCCACCAAAAGCAATTCCCCTGACGGATTTCTTTTTCCTTACAACTCAGCTATTTCAACAAGCGCCCAGCTACGCTTCAATCTGAATCTTCCAATTGGATCTACAGTCACCTTTGAAAAACTCAACAGAAACGTCAACAATGCCAACAAGCTAGTCCTTCGTCCAACTACCAAAGGAGTTGATTCTCTATGGACCGATGAAGCGCTTCAGATTCTGGCCAAGGAAATCTTACGTTCGTAACTTCGTTTCAAACAACAAGAACTCATTCAAATCAATCGAAATAGGCGACGAGAAATATGTCATGAAAAATGGAATCATTGAATTCGTGTATCAGGGAATGAATCGGCAATTTCGGGTTGAATCGGTGACACTGGACAACTTTGTTCACCAACAAGCCACCTTGAGGAACTCCCTGGACAACTTTTTTGCTTTCAATCATCGCTCCGAAGTCGTTGTTCTTCCTTTTGAGTCTGAAAATGTATGTAAACGTTATTGGATTCCATCAGTTTTTATTCAACCTGTTCCAAGGTCAAGAAAAAGTGGGGCGGCATTTCGTCTACTTCATATGAGTCAATCGGTGGATTATCAAAACAAATTGAAACCATTAGAAAACTTGTTGAGGTACCTTTACTGGATCCTCAGCGATTTTCCAAATATGGTGCGATTGTATTCTTTTGCAATGCATTTATCATCAGTTTTAAACCAAAAAATATAGGTATACGGCCTCCACGTGGTGTACTACTATACGGAGGCCCAGGAACAGGAAAAACCCTGATCGCTCGAGCTGTTGCTGCAGAAACAGGCGCTCACGTAATTGTCATTAATGGACCTGAAATCATTTCAAAGTTCTATGGTGAAACGGAGGAAAGAGTGAGTTAAATTTTTATTCCAAATCAACTATATATTCTGCAATCTTAAAGAGAAAAAAATAGCTACGGTCCATCTTTGACGAAGCACAAGAAAACGCGCCGGCAATCATATTTATTGACGAAATCGACTCTTTGTGCCCGAAACGCGACGATGTACTTGTCACTTTCAACTCATCTATATATGCAAGAATGTGTCAATATTCTGAACTTCGTTTTTCGTTTGTAGAACGCAACGGATCTTGAAAAACGTATTGTCTCAACCCTTCTAACACTCATGGATGGAACGGATTCCAAAGACGGCCCAGCCACCGGCGTCATTGTTATTGCAGCAACAAACCGACCCAATACACTCGATGAGGCCTTGAGAAGACCAGGTCGATTCGATCGAGAAATTGAGATTGGGATTCCAGATGGAAATGACCGCGTATTGATTCTACAAGCACTCTTACGAAAAACACCTCATTGTCTCACTGATTCTGAAATTGCTGCTATCGCGCGAGATGCACATGGATATGTTGGTGCGGATTTGGCTGGTGTGGTTCGGGAAGCGGGCCTTTGCGTTTTGAAGAAAGTTACTGCCGAAACGAATGTGGGAATCATGAAGGTGGAAAATGTGGAGATCGGATTTAAAGACATGAAAAGCGGGCTTGCGAAAGTAAAACCAAGTTCAATGAGGGAGGTTCTGCTGGAAGTGCCCAATGTTCGCTGGACTGATATTGGTGGGCAAGAGGATATCAAACAAAGAATCAAAGAGGCTGTTGAGTGGCCTTTGAAGGTTTGTTAAGTTTTCATAGATTCTTGTTTCATTAATAGCGAAAGCAACTTGCTTTCAGCATCCAGAAGTATTTGACCGATTTAAAATCCGGCCGCCAAAAGGAATTCTAATGTACGGTCCGCCCGGTTGCTCCAAAACATTGATGGCTAAGGCACTTGCAACTGAAGCTGGTTTGAATTTTCTGGCTGTCAAAGGTCCTGAGGTTCGTGTGTTTGTTGGTGTTTGTCTTTTGCGCCGAAATTAAACGTCTTCGGTGTTGAAAACAACTTGGTTCAATGGGCAGTTGTTTAGCAAATGGGTTGGAGAGTCTGAAAAAGCGATTCGTGATATTTTCAAGAAAGCAAGGGCTGCCTCGCCATCCGTTATCTTTTTCGTAAGTTTCCGTTGGTGAGCATAGTTTGTCATTCCTAACTTTCAAACGCATTAAAGGACGAAATCGATGCCATTGCAGTTCGTAGAGGAAACGATAATGGATCTGTCTCTGACCGAGTTTTGTCACAACTGCTGAATGAAATGGATGGCATTGAACCGTTGATTAATGTCACTGTTATCGCGGCGACAAATCGACCAGATATTTTGGTGCAGCTTGCTTTTTTCCTTTCTCTCATAATGCTAACTTTATTTTGGGTTAAACAGGATAGTGCGTTGTTACGGCCTGGCCGTATGGACAGAATTCTTTACGTATCACCTCCCGACTATGAGTCGCGACTACAGATATTCAAAATCAAAACGGCGAACATTTCTTGTGATGATGATGTCGACTGTGACAACTTGGCGAGATTGGTTTGTTTCAATTCTAGTGTCGATATTGTATTGGGCTTAATTGGAAAGTCTGTCTATTTAACAGACAGACGGATATTCTGGAGCTGAGGTGGTTTCTGTATGCCAAGAGGCGGCAATGTGTGCGATGGAAGAAGACATGAATATTTCCGCTGTTTCAAATCGACATTTTTTGGCTGCAATAGCAGAAGTGACACCAAGGATAACCAAGGAAATGATTGCGTTTTACGACACGTTTCGACAAAAGTCTGGACTTCGAAGCATTTGATTATGAATAGATATTTATTTCATTTGTTTTATACCAGCTTTGTTAAGATTTGTTTGTTTGTGATTGGCTGGTATTTTTAAGAACAGGAATCTATTCTTCCTTTGTTGGCAACATGCAGCGACTACTTGCCGTTGCTCTCCTGACTGTGCAGCTTTCACTTTCAGCTTTAGCCCAAAGTACACTTTTTAGTTTTTTTCCGTAAGAAAGGTGTTCCTGACTTTCTCTCTTGACAGGTCGCTTCTGTTCTGACTCTTCAAATACCTTCTGTGCTTCGATAAAAGCAAACGACGCGTCCAAATCTTACGAAATAACTGTTCAATCCTCGTTGAGTGGATATGCGGCAATCGGCCTGGGTTCAACGGAAATGGCTGGAACGACAATGGTTGTTGGTTGGATGAACTCAAAGAATGAGCCAGTCGTTTCTGTGAGAAAAGCCTCGGGTCATCGTATGCCAACAACTGCTTCTGACGCAAATATTGCAAGAATATCCGTGGACAAAGCATCTCTAACAGGAACCCCCAAGATTGCGTTCGCCTTCAGCCTATCTTACGCAGGGACAGCTGATCTCTTGAAAACCCAGCCTGGATCAACTGGAGACTTTATATTTGGTGTTTCGGAATCAAGCCCTAGTTCGCCGGATTCTGCGGATTCTGGATTTGGGTATCACTCCAAGCGAGACGCGTTTAGACTGGCTGTTCCTGCCAAGGAATCATCGCCCGCAAATCCATCTCCACCGGTAGCGCCCAGCTTGGTTGCAATTTCAGTGACTTCTTCTCGTTCTACGGCGGCCACAAAAACAACAACGGAGAATCTCGTTTCGACGCGTACGTTGGCAACCCATATATCGACAACGCAGTCTACTAAAGTACTAGAGACCGAAGCTGCAGCTCACCCTCTTCCTCATTCCGGTAAAGCAACTATCGGGAAGCCAACCCAATACTGCTACAACACGAGAAACACCTTCTGCCTATCAATAACATTTGATAATGCTACACTATCGCCCATTTATACAGTTCAATCCACAGCAAAAGGCTGGGTTGGAGTGGGTCTCAACTCCCAGGACATGTACAGCGCCACAATGTTTATTGGTTGGAAAAACTCGAAAGGTGAATACATCATCTCAAAGCGAGACAGCAAAGAACACGTTGTTCCAACAATGGCGCGGGATCAAACTGCGTTTATTCAGGTGGCAACACCCGCCTCCGTAGTTGTTCCACAAGGTCTTGGCATTGTGTTTTCATTTATGGTGACAGACAAGGTGTTGGCCGCAGCGGCTGTCCAAAGCACAAACTATATATTTGGCATTTCTTCCAACGCTGTGGATAATGTGGACCAAGCAACGTCGTCGTTTGTGATGCATGATCAGTTTGGGATTTTCAACTTGGCTGCTCCTTCTTTGACTGGGGCAACCATCCCCAGTGCGAGCCCTTCTCCTTCTATTAGTCCCAACTCAACTGGGGGCAGTGCTACAAATTCTCTGTCCTCTGCAAGCAGCTTCTGCAGAGAAGGGGGCTCTTTCTGTATCAACGCAATACGAAATCTGACAGATAACACTGTCTCAATCACTGTGCAATCCAGTTACAAAGGATGGGCCTCGTTTGGTATCGGAACCAGCATGGCCAACTCAAAAATATTTGTCGGTTGGCTCAACTCCAAAGGCCAGCCCATCATCAGTCAGCGAAAGGGTGCAAGCTATGTGCAACCCCCTCTATCGCAAACCCAGGAGTTCCAATTTATTGCCAATCCGTCGACAGTCTCGATTCTGTCAACCTCCAACATTGTCTACTCGCTTCAAATTCCAGCGTCCATGATTGGAACCACAGGCCCAACTGCTTTTGTGTATGCACTTGCTCAAAGTGGACCAAGCGATCCCAACAGTGCTTCATCGTCATTCAATCAGCATTCCGCAACAGGCAGTTTCACACTGGATGTCTCTAAAGCGGGTTCATCAATTGGAACCGACACTGCCAGATCGCCCAACTTTGTTCTATACCACGGATTATGCATGTTTTTTGCATGGTGTATCTGTCCATCTGCTGCTATTTTTATTGCGCGATACTTGAAAACGAGACTGGGTCATTTATGGTACAAACTGCATGTGGGGATAATGTTTGGAGGTGTGGCGCTCCTGATGGCTTTGGGGCTCTTGTTTATTGAGCTGAGTCTTCCGGATGGCGTTGCCAGCTTTTCGGGGCGGACAGTGCATGGGGTAATCGGCATGGTGATTGCATTTGGGCTTTATCCCGTGCAGATTGTGTTGGGGTATGTTGCAAATGCGCTCTTTTCGACAGAGAGAAAAGAGATTCCTTGGTGGGACAAGCTGCACTGGTATCTGCAATTTGCCTCTTCTTTTTTTTTGCACGAGTGTTGACTTTTTGTCTTTTTCGTTCGTTTGGTAGGTGGGTGGGTCGGATTGCTGTGCTCCTTGGACTTGCGAACATCTGCTTGGGGCTGTTACTCTGGAACGCAGGGGCGGCTTATATTGCGGTTTATTGGTCTATAGTTGCTATGATTTTGGGAGTATTTGTGTGGATGGAATTCAAGGGTGGAGCTGTGCACCACGTGCAAATGAACGACGCGTAAACGAATTAAAAAGAGAAAGCATGGTTTTATTTCATCTTTTTTTAAGAAAGGTCAATGAAATCGAGATTTTCACTCTCCGTCTTAAGATGCCCAACTCAACTTCGGCCAGCGACGCAAACAACACTGGCGAAAATCTGATTGGCGGAGCGATGCCTCTCGAGCAACTGATTATTCTCGGGATAATCTCTGGTCTATCCCTTGAAATCAGCTTTTCTGGAATTATAAGTGTCACACAACGATTATTGACGCCTACTGCCGAATCATTCCGTCTCTGCGGAACAATCATGATTCTGTTCAATATATTTTGCATAGTGTATCAGAGTCTCTTCAACTGGGGCTACTTTTTGAACCAACACAATTGTGAGGTGGGAAATCTGTGGGCGAATATTGCTTCGCACTTGTTTTACTTTACATTTGGTGAGGATTCCTTGATTCTCCAGTTTTTAATTAATCGACATTTTGCCATGATGAATCGCGTTCCTGTTTTTTCATTCAAAAGGATGCTTCTTGTTGTTTAAAGCATATTCAGTATCACACGACGCTAAATGGGTGAAGCTATGCAGTTTGCTAATAATTATAAACAGAATCGTGTGGGGTGTTTTGGATATCTGGAAGAGTTATGGCGCGTGGGATGCATCTTTAGATCAGTGTATTTGTGAGCTGGCTTTTTAATTACGTAGCCTTTCGATTTTCATAGTAATGTTTCCCTCGTTCAAAAAAAAAAAGATTATCAAAATCGAATAACTGGTGTCGGATACTTTTTGGCTGATTTGATTAGCGACATCTTTTGCACCCTTGTTTCTATTGCCTGCAGTTATAAATTCTTGAATTCCGATATCACGAAGATTGGCGAAGTTATCATCTCTGAAAATGGTTGATGTCTTTTTTGGTCTTGTTGTTATATCAGGATAGGAATCGCAATGCAACTTACAACACACGACCCCCCCAAAAAAACTCACATGAAATGCAGTTATTCGGTCCATTATTGTTTTGGCTACAACCAGTTACGAAATCTACGCAACTTGGACGTTCACCGACCCATTTCTCTGTTGGCTTGCGTACATACTTCAAACATGGGTGTTTACGCGTGTCTTGAATTGTGAATTCTTTTGGATCCAAGAACGCCAATTATCGATTTACTCTCCCGTTGAGGCTGGTGGGGGATCAAAAGGGCAGTTGGCGACAACGACCACACCCACCACTGGTGCCCCTAGCGCGAATTCAAGTGGACGAAGAAGTATCATTGTCAGTGTAATTTCATCGGTTCGGAAAAGCTCTGTAATAGATTCACGACTTTACACCCGAGAAAGCAACTCTTCAAGCAAGTCTTCAAGCAACGGCATAAACAGAAAATGAAACGAAGAAAAATAGCCTATATATAGGTGCTTCATTTGGGAGATAACGGCAACAGTAAAAGAGATATAAACGATTAACGGTATTTGTCCATGAATTTAGCGTGGAACCTTCCCAAACTCTCTGCAAACTCTCCCATCTGCGCTTCAGGCGCCAAAAACGTGCTTCTAAAATGCCAAGTACCTTCCTTCTGCAGGAACCCGCTTCCGGGAACGACACAGACACCAGTTTCGTTCAGCAGCTCAAGACAATACATTTCGTCTGGTTGTTTTCCTAGTTTCTTGGCGGCAGCAACCGCGGCTGGTGGTAATGTGATTGTGGGGAATAGATACATTGCGCCTTCAGCAGCGTTGCAGGAGACGCCTTCGAGTTTGTTGAGTGCCTTTGCGAGCGCTTCGGCACGACGTTTAAGTGATAAGTAAATTCCGTTGACTTCTTTCTTGTAGGTAGGGTACGATTCGTCTCCTTCCTTTGGTGGGTTTGTCATCAATCCAACCTATTTTATTTTTGTATCAGAAGGATAATCTCAAAAAAACAGAAACAAAAAGTAGATAACAAACCATCAATTGACCTTGAACAGGTGGGCATAAAGAAATGGAGCAGATTTTATAGAATTGTTCCATGACTTTGGGGTCAATGTTTGTGCATTCAAAGTAACCACCCCGACGCCCGCATTCTCCAACCATACCCTTGGAAACACTGTGGAATGAAACGAGCTCAAAGTCATTGTACTCTGCACCCATGCTGCAAAAAAAGATTCATTAAAAATGCAAAAAAATAAAAATAAAAAATAACAAACCTCTTGACAACTTTCTTGAACGAGTGGAACGGCAGTTCCTCTGGTTTATAGATATTCGTTTGATACACTTCGTCTGCCAACAAGACAAGCCTCTCCTTCTTACAGAAGGCAACGATCTCCTTCATGTTCTCCCAAGAAAGACATTGTCCTGTGGGGTTTCCTGGATTGATGATACAGAGGGCGCGCACTTCAACTCCGCTTTTGCGAGCCTTTTCGAGCGAAAGACCGAGTTCTTTGGTGCTGAGACCCCAGCTTTTGGATTCATCGAGATAGTAAGGGACAACTGTTCCGTTGAATAGAGCGATAGATGCTGTGTAGAGCGGATATTGTGGGATTGGAATCATGATTCCCACTTTGCTGTGGGAAATGAGGGCATTGAGGACAAGTTGGACAGCTGGTGACGCTCTGAGTTGAAAAACAGGAGGATGGTTGGTTTAGCGATAAAGGAATCAAAGTTTTCAAGCCAAATTCAAAATACCCAGCAGTCAGGAAAATGTTTTCTGGATCAGCAGGGAAGCCGTCTCTAGCTGTTCATTTGGAGTGTTTTTAGAACCAAGAAATCCAATATTACACCATCAAAAACACCATAAAAATCAAACGAACCTTCGATAAAGGCAGCGACTTCTTTCCTGACCGCTGGAATCCCCTGCGAATGGGAATACGCGCCGGTGGAACCAACAGCAGCTAAGTAAGTCCGGGCACGATCCACAGCGTCAGACGCGAACAGCTGCTTGGTAAGACTCAAGTTCTTTTCCAAGAGTAAGTCGGGATAGTCCACCAAGGAAGCAACCTGACGAAAAAAAGTGATGGGTCGCTGGGCCAATTGCTGTGGGTTTCCAATGTTGCAGTTTGTGATTTGTTTGAATGGGAGGGATCCTGGTTGGGTGCTCAGTTGCTAAATATTTAATTTGTTTGAATATGTAGTTTTGTGTTAGACTGGTCTGATGGTGATTCAGTCGCCAATAGAAGAAGACTCCACTCAAGTCACCTTTCGCAACTCTTCAGCCCTGATTGCAATCTCTCCTCTGACTGCATATTCAACCTTGACAATATCGGCCGAGATGGAGTCAAGGCGAAGCACCTTTGTAGTCATTGGGTTAGATTTCACAACAATGGTCTCAACAATAGCCTGCAGAGTATCCACCACATGATTCAAGCAAAACCACTTGGCTTAAACTTGCGCAACTAAGTAGGGTATCGAAGGAAAGGTACCTTCTGGCGCAGTGTGGCTGTGGCTCTGAGTGCCATCGAATCCTTTTCGTTTTCTGGAAAGTCGGAAGATGTTGGCATTTGGACCGGGAAACACCGGAAACAACTCGAAAAGGCCGAAAAGAGCATCGCCATTTTAAAGAACTTCGGAGCACTCGGAAGGGAACGCTGATGAACGCAAGGTTTTTTTATTTGAATCCACTGGGCACGGGATGATCGCGTTAATTTTCGCTCTTTTGATACAAGAGCGTGTTGATTTGCTCGCTCTTTTCGTGCATTGAAGCATTGAATATTTATCAATTGAATTAACTATTGAAGTGCCAATGTTTCCTTCTCTGCGAGGTCCTTGTCTCCAGCGCTTATGATTCAAGATTTTTCTGGCGCCAAACCTTCAGAGCAGAACAAACCCAACGAAGGTGAGTCAATATGGCTCACCATTTTACACAGAGATAATGCAACCTTGTCCACAACCAACCTCCCACTACCACAACCACCGCTGCTCACAAAGCAAATCCTTCTCGTCCCAACAAACCAAAAATCGAAAAGTAGAAAAAAAGAAAAATCTCTGATGTAACAATAATAAAGTAACAATATAAACCATTACTCAGAAGTAGAACTTCCATGACAAATCCGAAACCTGACATCTTAACCCAACACCAATCTGAAACAAAGACATGTGCCCTGCTCTCCTTATCTTCGGAGAAATTCGGATTGCAGAAAAAAAGCACAAAAAGCGTTTTTTCCATTTTTTCATCAAATCATCTGAAAATGGCTGGAAAAGTGTACACCTTGACTCGAGTCCCAACGTAAGTGTGACGCATCCTTACATCTCTCGAAAAGAAATTGCAAAAAGTGGATCAAGGGCGAATCATTCTTTGTCCTTCGGATAATCCTTGGCAACTAAATTGACGTCAAGTTGGCCAATATATGTCTTATCGCATGACCACCTTTCCACGCCATCCCTCCATTCCTTCCCTACGTCTCTCTTGTTTCAAAGCATTCCTTTTATTTGATGCGCACTCCCCTTCGACTGCTGCTGTTTGGTGAAATGCAATGTTACTGTTCTCTTATCATCAAGCCAACTGCATTACCTAATACGCTTTCCCTCTGATGTCCAATGCGAAATCCTTCTTAACCAAAATCCTTACCACTTGCAACTACAGTGCCGTCTACCCAATCTTTGCCATCCTCGGAGTTGCCGGAGCTGGAGCTTCTTGGTACCTTTCCCGCCTGGCGCGATCCCAAGACGTAGTCTGGAGCCGCAAGAACCCTTTCCCACACTTGGACGTTCCTGAAGGACACACTGTCAAGATGATGGACCCAAACGGTTCCTTCGAGGGAAAGTTCTACAAGCGCAGCATTTTGTAAAAGAATAACACACACAAGTTGAAAAGAACGAAAGCGTGATCTCGTACCTTTAAAGACATTTTCATTGTCTAATCTTTTTTTGTTGTTGTTATTTGTCTTGAGCCTTTTTTCTTTTTTTAAAACATGCTTTCTATATGCAAATAAAGTATTGGAAGTGTTAAGAGAACTTAGAGTACAAGTACTGTTATGCAATATTGGAACTTATTCATTTATCTGTTTTAATTTTATTTTTCAAGAATAAAATTGGTTCGCTTCACTTCGTCGCTGAAAGAACTCCGGATCCACTGCAGCCAAAGCGCCCTTGGATCCAAGGGAACTAGGTACACCCTAAATACTCTTAATTCGAAGGGAGGGATCAGTCTTTTGACGCAAATTGAAACATCAAAACCCAAAAGAGACTTTGTCCTCAACCAATACGCTGTCCTCAAAGCCGCAAATCCTTCAGTTCCAATTCTAGTTAGAGAAGCCCAAAACGTTGAAGCAAGAGTCTTTGGTCGCTACGGTATTTAGACTGTTTTCTGTTTTTTTTTTGAACCCAACCAACTCCTCGTTCTTTCAGCCAATGGAGTCGAACGTAAAATCATTCTCGAAAACTTGGACGAATCTTCAGTTGCAAACAAGATCCAACAAATCGTGCAAACTGCTCCTTCGGCGGCCCAAGTCTAATCATCCCCAACAAACAATAAATATCCTTGGACAACGAGGAGATATCCCCCCGAATTTATTCTTTTCAATTTTACTGCGCTAATCTCTTTTTGCTGTTTGCAATTTCGAGGCGTGACAGTGCAAGCGCTTCTTGGACTCTCAGTTTTAGTAAAGCATACGCAGATAGTGGGGCCGATGTCAAAGAACTCGCATTAGGATATTTGATGATGGTGATGTGCTTGCTGTTGTTGCTGATGATACACTGGTTGGAGATGGGACAGGGACAAGGGAGACGAAACGACAGACGATCCGTCTTCTTCACCCAACAACTCCCGCGGAATAGGAGTCCCATAGTCAAAAGTATAACTCCCCTGAGGATATGAAGACGAAAGTACCAACGGCCTCTTTTCTCTCCGTACAGGTAGTGGAATAACTTCAACATGGACGAGCCTGGTGAGTCAAACGCAGAATTCAACATCCGAGCCTTGTTGTCATTCTGTAGTTTTCGTTGCTGTTCCTTCTCAGCCTCTCTTTTTGTTTCTTGAACCTTTTTCCAGGGGCCAAGGACTTCTGCTTCCCATCCAAACACAATCGCGTCAACTTGGGTTTCAAACTCCTGCATAGCCGGGAACACCTTTGTCCAGTCATACCATGGGCTCTGTTCTGGAAATGGGTGATTTGGTTTCGTCATTTTTGATTCGTTCAGCATTTCCTTGACACAAATCTGGAGCTGTGTTTTGAGTGCGTCGACGACACTCGACACAATACACATTCCAACTTTTGCGAATGGAAAAGCATCGTATCTCTGCTGTCTCGAGTGAATAGATGTAGTACTGCTGCTGCTCGTAATAGTAAAGTTCTGCTCGAACTTCGCAAAGTAGTTCCATAAATCAGACAGCACTGCTGTTGCTAAGGTTTCATCCAATATCTTGCGCTTGGACAGCTGAACAATATAGTCTTCGTACATATGCTTCAACTGCTTGACTTTTGCAATAGAAGTGTTTTCCAAATCAACGGCATGTGACATTGGTGGAAGGCAAAAATGCGGCTGTTACTTGAGAAAGTCTTTCAAGCGTTGTTGGATGATTCCATATGATTGGGGGTATCTGTGGTTGTTGTCCGGTTTGTGCAGTTGCCAATTCTAACGCTGGGAATGTTATATTTGCGTTTTCTTGGGCGGTGAGAATTTGCGTGATTGCATTAACTTGCGAATTATGGATCACAACAAGTGCATTGAATGTCTCAAGATGACGGTTTCCATCCAAAGCTGTATAATTATGATTCAGCTTGAAATGTTTGAAGACCAGAAAACAAAAGTGCTCACCGAAATCAGGATCAGGAATAGATTCTTCAATCTTGTTGAATGCGAATCGAATTGCTTCGATCCCTTGACTCTCAAAAGTGTCTGACGGGATGGAAATTTTCGTTAATTGACTTAAGTCACCAACCAGCCTCTCTTACCTTTTAAAATATTAAACTGCATCACTGGTTGCAACAAAGAGTTTTCAGCCATCCATTTGATGCCGTCATTTAGTGCCTTCATTGCAGCAATGTGATCAAACGCTGTGGAACCCAACGAAATAACATCCACCGCCGAAACAGGTCCTCCATTCTCACACAAAATGGACTGCAAATTCAACTCGATTCCAGCCCTATTCTTGAACTCTTCCACCGTCATATTTCCGTGGGGACAAATGCCAATAACAAGGGCACCTTGGAACCAATCGGCAGTGTGCTCAACAGTGAATAGAGCCTTTCTCGTTCGTATTCCCACCAGCTCCTTTCAAGATCAGTCACGCAATCATTTTCATCGTCCTCAACATCACTTCCACAATCAAACCCGCGAAACTGAAACAAAACAGCCTGAGTCCCACTTGAAACTGCCTCCGAATTCACCTTGAGGGGATAAATTGCCTCTCCTTCCACAGAAACGTGAGAGACATTCACACTCAACCAGCATCGTGATGCTTTGCTGCTTGCACCTGCACGACCAATAGCCCTCGGCTTTGGATCCGGAAATTCAGAACTCACTCTCAATAACTCTGTCGCAGAACAATTGTTTTCACCCGCTTCTTCAACAGCAGCAGCATACAACCGATTCCGTCCACTTCCATCTCCACCAGCCCCAAATTTACTACATAACCACACAGAGGCGGTTCGATCCGCAAGAGAAAAACCACCTTCACTCCATATACGGCCATTCCTGCCGGCTTTTTGAACTCGGAACGCAGGTGTACAGACCACAAGCTTCCAAAACAAATGCCGTGGAACCAAATCTCGTCCTAATGATCCGATAACCGCCCGGTGCCGCGAGTATAGTGACGGAAACACCATCTGAGGAAGGTTTAAATGATGAAAAAACCCGGAATTGCCTTTTTGTTCCTCTAGCACAGCTGCTGCTGATGGCTTTAAAAAATCCAATGCTCCAGTTGTGGCAATGGAAGACACCTTAGTATCACTCTGCCTCCTTCGTTTTCTGCTTGTACTATTTCCATTGCTATTCAAAAAGCCACCTTCTAAGCCACCAGCCAATACACGCTTATAAAACAAAACCGCCTTCTCCTGCCTCTTTGCCTCCTTCGCGGCTCGTTCGCAAGCCAAGGCACGAGCACGTACGAACCAATCGCGAAAGATTCGTTGCTGCGTTTTTGAGATGTAGTGATTCGCGGCTCGTTGGCGGTCTTGGGCGAATTGGTGCTCGATTTCCCTGTGGACTTCAGAGATGGTTTCGTGGATTGTCTCCGTGAGCAAACGGTCGAGGAAGGGGCGGTGCTATGGTTCTGTCCGCGTGGATTGATTCTGCCGCGATTTCGGAGAGGAGTGAGCGAAGTGTCGTTTCATAGAGAGATAGTTCTTCTTTGGTTGGTTGTTTTGATTCTGTTTGTGAGGGTGTTGGTTGTGGGAAAGCTGGTATTACTTGTTGCTTTTCCTGTTGCTGATGTTGCTGGTAGTGGAGTTGTTGTTGTGGCGGTGATGGTGGTTTCTCAGAGAGAGGAGAAAATAGAGAATTTTTGGTTTGATATGGAAGATTGAACTGGGGAAGTATCTGCGGTTGCAAATTTTGCGGAAGTTGTGGTGGCTGTGGCAAAGGCAACGGTGTTGGGATCGGCTTTTGTTCTTGCTGCTGTTGCTGAAATCCCGCCATACCCTGAGAAAACAATCCAGGAATAGAAATAAGCGGCGCTTGCGCACTACTTTGTGAAGCAGGTGCAAACGGGGAGACTTTGGATGCAATTCCTCCAAATATTCCCACTGGTGCAGGAGTTAGTTTGTCCATGTTTTGAGGCAGAGCGGGTGCTGGCTTCACAGTTTCAATGAAACCGCCATTAGATGCTGCAGGCGGCATCTGAGCCAGCTTGGTTGCTGGAAAATTCGGGAACTTGAGTCCCCCACCGTCACTTACAAACTTGAACGATGGAGTTGGTGTAACCGATTCCTGACGATCTTTTGTCGGAAATATGTTTGCGTTTGCTGCGGGAGTCAACGGGCCAATGTTTGGTCTGGCAATGTACCCATGGGGCTTTGGAACAAGACCAGCTGGCCCCAAATAAGATCCATCCAGAATTTCATCCAGTCGAGCATTCCCAATCTTGCTATTTACTAAGCGTTGAGATGGTCGCTGAACTAAATTCACACGTTGTTTGACTGAGGTTGAAGACAACAAAATAGAGAAAAAGGGAGGAGTATAAGTTAAATGGAAGCTACACCAATTAATACTAAAAAAATCAAACCATGAAAAGGCTTCGACGATACTTTCGTCCTCCCATCTACAGTCGAAACAGTCTTTCCAATGAGAGCAACACTCAAATTCTCGTCCATCTGGTTGTGGTCCACAGCCACTCCATAGTACTCCAAAACGGAAACTGCCTCAGAAACATCATCAAGACCAAGCAAGTCAACAATCTCAACCACGGAAACATGCGGCTCAAAGTCAAATAAACACTTGTTCATGCTCATTAATGCATTGCATCGGATCACGTCAAAGTCCATATGCAAAATCGCAGCAAAGAGGTACGGTGTGGCTGAATCCTGCAACGTTCTGAAAAACTCGGTGTATGCGTTCACACCACCACGAGTGTGACTAAATCCCCGTTCTTGAGATCCTGTGGCGCTTTGCGCAAGGTACTGGAGACGAAGGGCTAATTGTACGTGCGGATGATTGTAAATATGTGGAGCTAGACTCTCTGCAAGCGTAAAGGTTTCGTTTTGCCAGATATGAGAGAGGATGTAGTAGGCTTGGAATTCTGGTTCATTGGGGCAGTGGATGCCTGCAGTTTTCATATCGGCGTAATATTCACGAAGACTTTGCAGTGCTTAATTTTTTGTTTGTTATATGTTGTGATATTTAGTCCAGCTTCGTTGTAGAATTCAAGACAATGTTTTACTTTTGCGCATCTGTTCCTGTTCCTGTTGGACAGAGAAACTTTCCGATTGAACGAGTTGAGATGTACACATGATGTGATAACGGGCAATTCGCTCATGACATTCAATCGCTTCCATTCCACGATAATTCTGAATGGTAAAGTCATTTCTGATGCCGCGAGTTCGATCTCTTATGAATCCATGTGTTTCAAGCAGTGGATATTGGGGAAGCAGGTCTCTAAACAAGTAATCCAATGTTTTCTGGTTTAAGGGATGGTTGATGTTATTTTTTCAACACGCCAAAAGAACGAACGGCAGTGGAACTTACCACAAGAACATGCGGTGGCCGAACATCACATGGCAGGACAGTAAAGTTGTCTGAAGCAGATCTGCGATATCTCTTTACAGCTTTGGTATGATCCACATCATTTGTTCCAGGAATCTATTTGAAAACGCGAGCAAAAGAGCCCTCTCGTATAAGAAACGCTACGAGTTTTCCTCAGTCATAATAAAACCATCAGGAAACCTTTTCAAACGGAAACAAAGCATCCCGAAACCATCGTTCATGGCGTTCATACTCAGGACACATGTCCAAACATTCTCCCACCATCGCGATAGCATTATCAAGAGAGACTTGAGCATTATCCGGCAATATTTTCCCTTGCTGGATGTACCATTCTTTCAACGCAGGTCGTTCATCTTTCAACTGTCGTGAATCAAGAAACCAAACAATTTTAATCTCTCAAGAGCCGTCCTCGCAGTAGATTGCACAATAAGAACAGCGAAGAAGCACACCTTGTCGTATAAACACCCCGTGACTTTCTTTTCAGTGAATCTGGATTGTCTGAGCTCCAAGAGTTCATCTTCGTCCAAGGGAGTAGCCGCCCCACTGCTGAAATTACTCTCCCGATTTGCAACATTGTTATCCGCCGTAAATAAAGATGTTGATCCGTAGAATGGAGTCGATGTTGTGTTTGTTGGAGCAGAACTGGAGACAACAAGAGATCGATTTCCAAATCGTTTCTGTCCGCTTTTACCAGCAGTCTCATGTATGACTGACTGTGGCTGAGTGGTCTGTTGGGATGAAGAGGAGGCCGAAGGCGGTTGGAGGAACGAGAACCCAGTTCCTCCAAAAACACTCATTAATTCACTATTTTTAAATCCATAGATACATGTATATGAATCGATAAAAGAAAAAATATTATTATTCACGCGTCTCTTTGAGAGTCCTTCGCAACGACTTTTATTATGTAGTATTTAATTTGTTTTTTGTTCGGCAAGGATCAAATCAAGAATTCTGATTTCCTGCTGGTATAGAAACTTGGGGACTATGTAAAGCGTACCCTCCGCTCCCCCTCCTATCGCCAGGAAAGCTACTGGCAGCCCCGCCATTCGCCACAATCAACAACGCCTCTGCAGCATTAGTTGCTGCAATCGTAGCACTTGCCACTCGAACGCGTCGTCTAATGGCTCCACTCTTTTTCACCCGCATCACTCCGTGCAGTCGATAATGCAGACCACATGCATTGCAGATTGGTTTCCCGGTCACTGGGTGCCGTCTCCAAAGTGGCGTTTGCGTTGTCTCACAATTATCACAGACCGTGACTGGAGCATCAGCTGCTTGTACTGTGGCGGCGGTTGATGGTTTAGAAGAATGCGCCGATAGGGGCCGTGAGTACGGAATACTTCTTTGCGGAGACGCCATCATGGGTATATTAATATGAGGAAACTCTTGTGGAATCATCATCATTGGATTAGTTGATGATAATGTTGGTGTTGGTGATGGTGCTGTTGCAGCTTAGTGGTGGTGGTGATGGTGCCGTTGGGCGAAGCGGGTTGATTAAGCGTCAAATGTTGTCTGGCTTGCTGTTGTTGAAGTTCCTTGGAGTTGGATTGATAGGGTTCTTGATAGTGCCCAGCGATAGCATCAACAGGCAAATTTTCTGTTCAAGACCCTCCATCAGCCTTTTTCCGTGTAACAACAGATAAGTGGCCAAAGACACTTACGTTTACAAGAGTTACAAAGCCCTGCAGCAAACTGCTGCTCGCTGGTATAACGGGGATAAGAGCCACTTCGCCCGCACTGGACGCATCGTGTCCAACGGGTATCGAAGCAAGTGGCAGTGGCAGTGGCGGCAGCCTCATCCACTGGCACACTAGGAGACGGACTGCTTGCCCACGACGGCGCCGAAGAAGGTGTTGCAGTTGGCTGGCGGGTGTCGGCTGGCAGTGGCGTAAAGAACCCTACCCCTTTGCTGAGCGAAGGCAGAAGAACCCTACTTTCACTTTCGGTTTCTCCAAGTTCTCGTTCACTTGTCTGGCTGTGAAACAGGTCATTGTATCTACTGCCAGAGTCTGCCAGGAAGCTTTTGAGTGGTGGAAGCGAGACCATCTTTTTTCTGTTGGTGTTTGTTGTTTTGCGAAAAATGGTTTCAACTCAATGCGAATTTTCTGAGGGTGGAGGTCATTTTTCACTTCCGGTCCGAGGCTCCCGAAAGATATCATCTTATCAATGGTCACACAAACCCAGGTATCAGTTTCTTCTTAAAAGTAAAAAAGGGAGACAGGAATTTTATAATTAAGGCTATCGGAATAGATACCAAAGAATCAGGATAGAAGAAGGTAAAACAGGGGAGAAACACTATAAACAAAATCTCAGCATCTGAGACCTAAACTCCAACGAAGCAAAACAAACAAGCAAACAAAAAGTGCCCAATTAAGCAGTTTGGCCTTCAATTTTTTGGGACGCATTGGCCAAAATCAACAACGCATCGAACCCATGAAATTCTGCTTCACTCAAGACTCCGCCACTGGACAATTTCGTAGGTTCAAAAGACCCAGCTGTAGGCTCTGATGTAAGCGGAACAAGAAGAGCAGGTGGACTGGCACTTGATTCTGAATACGTAGAAGGTGGGGTTGTAGAAGATCTCTGTTCATCACTCTTGACAACTACTGCCTTTGCAGCACGTGGCTTTTTTATCTTTCCAGCAGATTGAGAAGATGCTGAAGATGGCCGTTTTGTCCCAGCAGAAACGGTTGTGGCAGCAGTAGCATCAGCACCTTCTCCGGAAGTAACAGCAGATCCCTTGGATGTACTCGAGTTTCGGTTACGACGCCGAATCACCTGGGATTTCATAGTGACAGGTCTCGTCATTCCGTGCAATCGGTAATAGAGCCCACACGCGTTACAGATTGATTTTCTGAAGGAAAAAAAATATAAGTATCAAACCAACTGGGGATGACTTGAACTCGAATACAACAAGCCCACTTCAACACATACCCATTATCATCCCTTCGCCAAAGAGGAGTTGTGGTTGTTTTGCAGTTGATGCAGCAAATTTCTTCACGAAGGATTGTCAGGGAATCAACTGTACCGGCACCTGCTACTGGAATAGAATTGACGGTAACATTCATATATGATGGTTGAGCCGCAGTCGAAGGAGTAGAGAGTACATATGGGGTATTCAACATGTATGGGAGCATAGTTGATTGAGGCTGTGGGATAGGCGCCGCTGCTTCAGATGAGCCTAATTGGACAAAACAAGATTAGATTAGCAGGTGATAACGGCGTTTCGGGAAGGGATAAGAACGAGGGTTTCTTTTTTTCGCTCCGGTTCCGACCGGGATTTGTGGCTTCCCGAAGTTATAAGATTACAGCTGATAAGGATAACCAGACTACTCACCAACACATTCTCCACAGAGATACCCCTTTGCAGTTCTCTTAAAGATGTCTGAGTCAACACATCCACACTGAGTGCACTTTAGGATGCTCGCAGTTTGAGGCTGTTGCATAATTGCGATATTGGACGATGGGGATTGTGCCAGGATTGGCTGCTGAGCATGTACGATGGCTGGAGTCGGTGGGTACGGGGATTCCACCGAGAGGGGTGGTGGATGGTCTTTGCTTGGAGTTGTTGGCACCAGCGGGTGGCTCACTGTTAAATTGGGCACATTATTCTGCCAGGGCAAAGCGGTTAGAGTGCTGCTGATTAGCTGTGTGTCCTCTGGCCTTACCACTAAGGCCTCTAGAGTCGCTGGAATAGGTTGCGTCATGGATGGCATGATATCTGTTTGGGTTCCAGCAGAAAATTTTATTATCTCCCCTACAGTCGGAAACAATCGGGATCTGAGTATTTTTGCATTGCACAGCCGGACCCCTCATCTAATTGGTCAAGCTCTTATCTGCGTGAAAAGATAATATTCACAAAAAGTTTATGATTCGCTCGCTCTATCCGATGCTGCTTTGTCTTTGTCCGGAGGTTCTGACAAATCAACAGAACCCAATTCGAAATTAAAAATAATAAATTAGGAATATTATTGTATTAAATTGTTGGTACTATTTCCGAAAAAGAAAGTGCATCCTGCCGTTAAACTTGATTGGAAGCATCTGCAAGCATCACCAAAGCATCTGCTTTGGTTTTGTCCAATGTAGACGATGCCAAACTACAAGGGTCAAGTTTGCTCTCATTGACACCTTGATCTGAGCCCTTTTGTTCACCTGCCACCACCGGTGGTTGCTTAACTCGAGGCCCCCGTTTTCTCCGTCGAATCACCTGAAGCGAAATGCCAATTCTTCAGTCGGTAACTCAATTCAACACAAAAATTAACAAAATAAAACTCATACCTCTGACTTCAAATCGTGAGGCCGATCAATTCCATGCAACCTTTTATACAACCCACAAGCATTGCAAATCGGCAACCCTTCGTCGTTTCTTCTCCAAAGTGTAGTCTCCCTGGTTGAGCAATTCGAACAGCTTATATTCTGTCCCCAGTTATCCACACCCCCACCAGCCTTCTCCTTCCTAACACGCGAAATAGGCGATTTCTTCGTGATCAATGGCGGCAAATCTTCCACTACTGCAACTTTCCGCTCGGTTCCATTCTTTTTCAGAAACAACCCGCACGGGTTGCATAACGTTTTGCCGTCAGCCGCTTTCCTCCATAAAGTAGTCGCCGTGATATTGCAGTTGGAGCATACAGAATGCAGTTGGTTGGAATCTCGTGGTTTGTGGTGTTTGTGGCTGGGACGACGAGAAAGATTGTTGCGATGGTTTCAAAGCTGTACAACGATGACGACGGTGGTGGAGGCAAGGGACTCTGCTTTTCCGATGAATCCCTCTCCTTCATACTACTCGCGCTTCCGAATCGGTGTGCATCCGCAAGAAAAGGTGGGGAAATCGGGGGAGAATATGAGTGTCGCATCATCACATGATTGGGCAGAGGGCGTGGCGGTGGATGTTCAAGTGAAGAACTTTGTTGCTGCAAGGAATAATCTGGTGAATTCTCGGTAACTCTCGTTCCTGGTTGTTTTAAATGCAAAGTTTAGGGTTTCTCCAGGATCATGCGGACGGGCACGTGAGCGGCACAGCAAGCCCAACAGAGGGACCGAAATATCAGATAAGAGAGGCGGTTTTCGCTTACCACAGTGAGCGCAGACTTTCCATCCTCCTTCTGCTTTGAGGTCTCTACATCCGCAGTAGCTGCATGACAAGGTTCCGAAGATGGGGCCAGGGTGGCTGTGAAGGGCAATTCGATTGACCGGCGGGTTGTCGTAAGAGGTTGGTTGAGAGTACATAGATCTTGCAGCTTGTTGATACTCCATTAGTGGACGATTGATGGTAGTATCCAGGCTGTTGCCTTTGGAACTGATGATTGATATTCTGACTTGGAACCATATGAGGGTGGCTGTTTTGCGCTGGAAGCTGCCCGTCGTTCCAACCCCAAGTATGGATGCTGAGTTTCAAAACATGGTGCGTACAGTGATCGGACTGGCGGGAGCTGAGTCGGCTGTGTCATTATTTCCAGAATTTTTCTTTCAAGTCTTATCAGTTTTCCCTCGTATTTCTGATAACAACAATGGTCAGCAGATCTTTTCAGTTAGGGCCCGTTTTTTAGGGAGATATCATATTTGGGAGGAAAAGGTAGATTTGGGAGGAATAGGTAGACGTGTCGTAGTTCTTACCTTCCTTTCTTCTTATCTGCGATCGCTCAAAATTTTATTGTTTGGAACCTGAACCCTAAAATATATATAAACTTGGGTTCGTAGAGGTAACGCTAAAATGATCTCGTTTTTTATTACATACACAACCCAGCTTATTCTCTCGCCAAGCCCTCCATTACAAAAAGATAAAATTAAAAGTTTTCTCATAATCTCATTAAACTCTATGGTGACGTGGAATCACTGTCTTGGACCACTCTCAGTCGAGGTTTCTGTGCACCAGCCAAATAAATCGGTCGATTGACTTTGTGCAAACGAACATATAAACCACAAGCATTACAAAGTGAGTTTCCTTAAAAAAAATCAAACAGTCAGCGGTTTGTTCCATAACAGTGGAATGGTGTTCTTATATATTTACCTTCTGAATCTCGCCGCCACAAGGGACTGGTACTAGTTTGGCAATTGTTGCACACCATAACCTTCCCACTTCGAGTAATCGAAAGTCCTTCTTTGTGTAGTTTGATGCTGGATTCCTTTTTTTGTGTGGACTTTCGGAGCCCGCCTGTTGTCTTTGGTGACGTGAATGCGTATCTGAACCAATCCGCTTGTTTGTATGGGGGGATGTTGGAGACTTTGGGCATGTGTTGCTACGGGCTGCATAAGAAAGAATTTTAGACTGAACAGTTGTATACTGAAAGGACGAAGCAAACATACCGGCCGATTCCATTTGCTGGTGATGGGACCGCCAGCATTTGATCAGCGAAGGATTGTTCAGAAACTGCTGAAACTGGAGTGACCTGAGCTGACAGAGTTGGACTCGGTGTTTACTTCCGAGTAATCAGCTGGATCGATAGCTTGGAATGCTAATGGTTGTGAGCTTCTTGCCAGATTCCTCCATTGCCAATTGCTCGAGAAGGGCATAGATACTTGGAAGAGATGAGGACATTGAAAGCGTGTGATATTTAAGTTTTGATTGTTTTTCTTTTCTTTTTCTTTGTGACCCGTTGTTTAAGAGGGCTGGATTTATCACTCAGGCGCGAAACCAAATTTTCCGTCCTCGCGTCAATAAATTTGATTACAACGTTCCAGTGTCTCGTTTAAGTATTAGAAAATTCAGTTTGGATGTTGTTTCATACAAAATTCATAGACGAGTTTTTATTTTAAAATGATCAATGGGGGTTGAGAGTCGCAGGACACCCACCCCATAACACCAAACAGAGATTATTAGATAGGAAAAGGGAGTGGTGTGGCAATTACAGAGTATTAAAACAAAGATTTAAGAGAAACAGCGGGGAAGAAAATAAGAAAAATAATGATAATAATATAGGATAAATATAGTTTAAAACAAGGATTTGGAACCTTTTTAAATACGTTCCGAGGCATCCAATAAATCCATCAACGGATTTCCAGGTTTCCTTACTGGAGCTGTGACTTCTCCGGCATCATATCCACTGTCGATCTTCCCTGATAAGTCGCTCTTGGGAGAATGTGCAGCCTGCCACTTCAGCAGCCGGGTAGCATGCCATAACGGGAGAATCCAATTGTTTTTCAGACGACGACAAAGCCACAGATGTGGAAACTCGAAGACAAGTATCCTTGGACCTGGTGCTGGTAAGGTGGTGGTTGCTGCAGCACATGCGGTTGGTACGCGTTGGTTGGTATCCGTGGCCTCTTCGCACCCTCATACACATCCGGCGAAGAATCTTCTCGAGTTCGTTTCAAGTATTCTTGCTCCGACTGATAGAGAGAATTGGCGTTGGCAAGTGCTTCTTGGCCCAATCGAACGCGAGGCCGAAACCCGCTGGATTTCATGGCGACAGGTCGGGGTTTTCCATGCAGTCTGTTAAAAATTGAGTGGTTCAATCAATGAGCTTAAATTTATCTCAAAAAATATGAAAAATAGATGTTGACGAACCTAAGGAATAAACCACACGCATTACAAATTGGCTTTCCTGATAGTAAAAAAAATTGAGGGATGGTTTTAACAGGCTGACAAAAGTAATGACTATTTAAAGTATTTTTCAAGGATATGTACCTTCGTAATCCCGCCTCCAAAGTGGCGTCTTTGTGGCATCACAGTTGGCACAAATCATTGCCTCGCCCGATCGAGATACAGTAACATCACCTCGGTCTGTTGGTGTAGTTTTCTTGGGTGATGACTTATTTGTCCCAACCGCGTGCCCTTGTTTTGGCGGTGAAACAGAGTATCGAACAGGAGCAGGTGTAAGCGTGCTTATAGGCAGTATTTGAATTCTGTTGTCGCTCTACAAAAAGTGAGGTAAGACCTCCGGGTCGCAACTAATTCCTAATGATGGTTGGTACCAACCATGGCAATCCCGACATAAACGCTCATCATTCAGTCCTCTTCGCCATTCTACTGTCCAGTTAACAGAACAGCCAGCGCATTTGAGAACCGGAGCAAAAGTTGACTTTGAGTTGTTGAATGTTTCAAATTCCTGTTTTGGCCTCCCGTCTGGACCAAACTGTCCCTGGGAGAACCCCGAAGGATGTGGGGGATAGCCTTCGAACGATCGCTCATGGATAAGATAGCCACCAGAGCCAAGAGGACTCTGCCGCTGGTGGTGTTGGCTCTGGTGGTGATGGTCCAGGGTTCTTGTTGTACCCTCCAGATAAGAAGTGGGGCTTGAGGGTAGTTGGTTCCTCCTATCCTCAGCAGCAATCTTTGCAAGCAGGTGATGGATAGAAGGCAGTGACATGATTACGGTTCTGCTTGAAATTCAAAGTCAAGGGCTTTCCAAAACAAAACTGCAAAAAATAGGCCCTGATCTCCTTCGCATCTTCACTCCAAAAATTTTCATGTTTTTCCTCCCCAGATTGCGAAACCCCCAACAAGTGTTTCAGCCCGTGTTGTGTGGCTTTTGCGGGCCGGAACAACAGCGGATAGAAGCACGAATCTTCCGATGCTTTCAGCAAGTTAATCACTTGGAATTATGCTGCTATCTGAGCCTTAAGAAGAGAGTTGTGGGCCATCAAGCCCCAATTTTACATTAAATACCTTCCAAAAAGGTGAAACAGCTGAGAAAATCAGTTTGTGAGAATCGATCGTTTCGCTCCATTTCGAATACGGTAGTCGTAAAACAGCCTCATCTTGAGATTAATCCCAATCTCAATCAATGATCACAACTTGAAAGATTTCAAGATTGCACACACACACACCACACCCAGTAAAAATAAAAAAAGATCTTCTTTGTACTATAGTAACAAATATATCAACATAGTAGCCTGTACAAAAGAAACCCTTAACCTCTAAATTTCTTTTTAAAAATCAAGAACTCTCCCCGGTTCCTCCGAAACTCTCATCTCCAACGAATATCCGTCCTGACACGGGTCGCTTTTTTCCATGCATTCTAAAGTACAGACCGCAAGCGTTGCATATTGGCTTCCCTATTAACGCAACCATAAATGACTTGCCCCATTCAAATAACGGAAAAACAAACGTACCAGTCTTCTGATCCCGCCTCCACATTGGAGTTTTAATGCTGGAGCAGTTCGAGCAAATCATGATTTCTCCAGTACTCCGAATGACCGGTTCGGTGTGATGTACGTTCTTTTTACTACAACCCTTCATTTTCACAGGGAGTTTAAACGATTCCAAGTGAACTCGTTGGGGAGCCTCCAGGTAGTGTTGATGATGCTGGTACTGATCGTATGGATGAGGGTCGTGATCGTAATGTGGGATGGGGATGCAGTACGTTGTGGTTGCCTGGCCTGGCTTGTATCGGTCTTGATCTAAGGATTGTTGTTGTTGCACAATCAGCCCACAGCGAAATGCAACATACAGACATTTGATCATACCTTGAATGCACCGGTGACACAGCCTTTCGTCGTGAAGACCCCGATACCAAGATGGAGAAGCAGGAGTAGAGCATTGAGCACATCGGATGGAGACACCATTCGACAGCTCTGCCAGAGACGGAAGCATCTTGTACTCCACATGTAGATCTTGTTCTACATAGTCGCGTGCCGTTCTAAACTCGATCGTTGAGTCATCTGGATCTTGGGTGTGACTTGGTGTGCGATTCAGGAGAGGAGGCAGGATTAAGCCGTAATCGTTGGTTGAGTGACTTGCGGCAAGTAGCGTTTCGCGGATAGATGGTAATCGATGCATCGCTTCCAATTTGCTTTTTCAGCGATTGAATCCCACTTCTGCTTTTTTTTTGGTGGTGCGTGAGATAAGTGTGATAATTCATCAAACGCAAATTTTCTTCCGATCCGGGTTATTGTTGTTCCGGGATCCGAGAACATCCACAATACCCTTAGCAAAAGTGTAAGTTGATTGCTTGTAATTTTCTTGAATTTTCATGGACTTCTATCAGTTCGATTGAAGTTTGACAGTCGTCCACCTGCTCTTGACATTAACAGATCATCATCCCATCAATCCGAGATCTTAATGTATTACATAAAATTTAAATGTCAGAAATGGCGTCGACATGTTTATTTAAATCTAATTTTGTTGGAGGGAGGTCCTGCGATTAACTGTTCATCGCTCAAATTGCGGTAGTACATCTGACTTTATCCTCTTTTAAAAACCGGTCTTGGTGAATGATGCTTCTTGAAGTATAACCCTTGTGTTTTTTGTTTTTGTATTTGGTCGGGTTTTTTTATAAGCACAGAAATACTCAAAGTTTACCGCATGCATTACAAATTAGATTGTTTTGGCAATCGCGTCTCCAAAGTGGTGTTTTAATGGCAGCGCAATTAGAGCAGATCAATCGTTCACCTGATCATTAAAAAAAAATTAGAACTCAAGTCAACGCAAACAGCAAAACAGCGAAGCGGAAAAACGCAATATCTAAGACGGAGATATAATACCTGCTCTTGATATTCTCACGTTGCTTGCATCGAAGGGATCTTGGGAGGGGTGGTACGACTGAGCTAAAGATGGTGACGAAGAGGTTGCAAATGGAATCACCGACAATTGATGTTGATACTGGCAGTTTCGAAAAACATCATATGAGACACGAGGTCCAGCATTTGATGAGAGAGTTGGAAAGCCTGTTGGTTGTTTCAATCTCCTTTCAATGTTCTCGGCTTGGTTACAACCAGTCAACAACCACACACTCACAAGAATGACACAAACGAAGCTTTTTGGTACATCCTAGATGATGCCATTTTCTAGACTTAAAGGTTCCGCATTTCGTGCAGTTGGAGGGAGTAAGCCATTTAGCTCCACACAGGTGAATCACTGCTGAGAGAGGCTTTCTATTGTTACGCGGGCATGCTGAAGATGGAATAACTGGCTGGAAGGTGTTTTTAATGATTGAAGAGCCGCAAGGTATGGAAGACCCGAAAGCAAAAGGTGGAATGCGAGTTTGTGCCCCACTCTGTCGGTCCGAGAAGGCATGATGGCCTTGAGCTAGTTCTGATTCGATAACTTGGGAAAATAGAGAATCAAAGGATGGCAGGGGCGGCATTGATTCTAGGATGCGCTGTAATTCAATTTGGGGGAAAGTTCTGATTAAAAGATCTTTTTTGCATAGCTAAAAGGTTGTTTCTATTTTTGATTCCAAGTCTAAAGAGAATTGTGTTGATTTGGCATGCGCAAACCCTTGCCATTAATGATTCTTCTCTTTTCATTCTTCCTTTTCGTTTCGCGTTGTTACTGGGAAGTGTACCTGAACCTGCTAGCAGTAATCCTACTCGAGTCATTGATTGCATTGTTCCCACATGAAGGTATATGTTTTTTATTTGAACTAATTTATTACGTTGGAGAGTGGAATGGATTTGCGTCGACATAGCGGTACATCTTTCTTCTTCCACTCCCTTTTCTTTGTAATCGTGGGTCTGGGCGAGTGATGGTTCCTCAAATATAAACCTTGATAATTTTTTTTCTGGTTGGTGAGTATTACAAAAACGTACAAAAATAACGAGATGTAAATATTTACCACATGCATTGCAAATCAAATTGTTTTGCCCATCGCGTCTCCACAGTGGCGTCTTGATTGCGCTGCAATTGGAACATATCAAGCGTTCGCCTTTTTTTTAATAAAAAAAAAAAAAAAAAACGAAAGTCCCATTTAAAAAAGAGCTGATGAGAGAAGAATTCAAGAATACATACCTGTTCTTGTAATATTCACGCCATTTGAGTCGACAGTCATTTGGGATGGGTTGAAACAGGCTGAAGTCAGGGCTGAAGATACCAATGAAGAAGGGAATGTTTCGAATGCAACCGCTGACGTCTGCTGCATGATTTTTCTGGATTCCATCGTCTCGAAAAATAAAATGAGAGCCTGTGGCATTGGATGGCAGTGTTGGAAAGCCTATTGAACGTTTTTTAATCTCAAATGTCGGCTTGGTTAAACTACAGAACCAAATTACTCACAGGACTGGCACAATCGAAGCTTTTTGCGACCTCCTAAATGATGCCATTTTGAAGATTCGGATGTTCCACATTTCGAGCAGTTGAAGGGGGCAAGCCATTCGGGTCCACAAGCGTAAATCACTGCGCGGCAAGATTCGATGTTGCTCCGCAGACAAGCTGAAGATGGGATAACTCCCTGAAATGGTTTCTTGATTGTACATGATGGTTTTACAAGAGGTTGGCTTGGGACGATGATAACAGTGCTTGAAGGCGGCACTGTCTGTTGAACGTCTGAGACAGTTTGCGGGTTTCGAACTAGTTCTGATTCTGCAACTTTGGAAAACAGAGAATCAAAGGATGGCAATGGTGGCATGGTTCTGAGCAGTGGCTGCTGTTACTCCATCTCCATCAGCTCATTCACTCACCATAACATACACTTACTATACTATCCGTCTTAAGTTTTGCGTTTCAATATACCACAGCTGGTATGATGTTCCTTTGGGCTGAAGAGGTTGAGATATCACAATGAAAAAAAAATTCGGGGAAAGGTTTTGATTAAAAGATCTTTTTTTTCACATTGAAGGTTTTGATTAAAAAAAGACATCAATGGTAAAAAAACTATTTCTTTCTTTCCAATTTCATGACTCTCGCTTCCATCTTGTTGATACGTGATTCCAAGTCAGCCAAAGAATGGTATTGAGTGGAAGTACGCAAACGATTCTCTCTTCTCAAAGATACACGATTCCCAGACTTTTTGATAATTTGCGTTTCTTTTTCCTTTCGATTGGATGGCCCTTCTTGTTTCGAGTCGCTGTTGTTCTCACTGCCACTGTTGCTTCTGCTTGAATCGTCATCGACCGTCATTTGACTTCCGCGAATAACAACACTTTGAATCTCTTGAGGCCATAGCATCGCCATCCAATCAGTCTCTGATTTGATCGTTGGTGCGACTGGGACTCGGTTCTCGCGTCGTGATTTTAGCAAGGGCGAAGGATGGGGCAAGGACAGTAAATTTCTTTGAAGACTTTGACGAGAAGACAAAACGGGAGAGTCGAGTTCGGATTCGGATTCGGATTGATTGCGGACGTTTGAATAGTTGGGATGCGTATTAAGCGACATTGGCGTGGAAAGCGGTGGGCTTTTAGAGCATTCCTTTGATTTTCCAGTCGTTTCCTTTTCAACCAAAACCTTCTTTTGTCGTTCCTTTTCAGCTGCAGAATTCTTCCCATTCTGAATCCATAACTCCCTCAGACTCTTTGGCTTCAAGTTAGTCTTTGCGCGCCCCTTCGGCCTCTTAACAATTTTTGGCGAAATGACAAGCTGTGAAATATCTCTTGACTTGCGTGGACTTTGAATATTCGAGTTGGTTTTTGTTGGATTCAAGAGACGGGAAAAAAGTGACTTTGCTCTCAGTGGAGGGACCTCGGAGCGATGGCTCGGCCGTTGAACCAATGATTTCTTTGTTTCTTTCAACGTTGCTTTGGCGTGTTGAAACGTTGATGTTGTTCCTCGGCCAAAACCAGTACGGCCATTACCGCCAGTCCAGTTCATTTATTTTCTTTTTTTTTATATAATAATCAAATATAATTCATGTAATTTAAAATACATTCAACACATTCATTGTCATTCAAACTCTGTCGAGCAAAAATCGTTGATTGGTACTAGTCTTGCACAACGATTTTGAGTCCCCTCTCTCGTATGTATTCTCCAACAAATCCACGCGTTTATTCCCATTCAAATGCATCGCCCTTAGCGTGTTTAAGTGCTGGTCTCAAACAAAGGTGAAACAACCAGGGTTTTTGGCTCGGAGAAAAAAAAACATTTCGAGCTTGCGAGAACAGTTTATTCAGTAATAATAATAATAATGTATCAACAATTAACAAATTACAAGAAAAGTATAGAGCGAATCGGAATAACTCGATAACAAAAAAACAAAAGAAATATTACTATACAAATTACAAGAAAAGTATAGAGCGAATCGGAATAACTCGATAACAAAAAAACAAAAGAAATATTACTATAATGGCGGTCTGAGACCATCACGCACCCGAGCATCCTGCAAGAGACGATCAATAACACGAACATGTCCTGCACGAGAAGCGCCTACAATTGCAGCATTGTTTCCATCTGCTGGATTGACCCGAACATCTTGCATCAACAAATTCACGACATCCAAATACCCATTTTTTGAGGCATTCAATATTGCGAAATTCTTGGAAGCTGCTGGATCAATGCTGCCGGCTTCCAAAACGAGTTTGACTGCATCAACACGACCGTGTTTGAGGTCACACGCCCATAACAATAGAGCATGCTTTGCTTCATGTTCGTCCAACGATTTAAAGCGAGTCAATGTGTGTTTTATAAAGACAAGGGCGCTTTTGGCACTTGCGGGGTAAAGATGAGACCAGCCCAGGACGGCCACGGAGCTTTGGATCAGGAATTCAAATAAGATTGTGCGATAAGTCAATGGCAGAGTTTTCCAAATATCGGTTGTCGGAAAGCCGGCAAGATCTTTGCGTCTGCCTGGAAGCACAACCATACAGTGTCTTCGGGCAGCCCATAAATCGTAAAGGATCAGATCGGAGAAGACAGACTTTGTAGCCAGGGAAACGTTCTGGAGGTCTTGTTTCAGTGGCAGATATTGGATAATGAGGGCTGCGACTTCTGGTAGGACTGACTTGAAGATCATTTGATTTCGTTTTGAACGAACACATTTTTTGTTATTGTGCCTTTCACCCAAAAATCCAATTTTCCGGCCGAACAAATTGGCACTTCTTTTATCCCCCCAACTCAAACAACAGCGAACCACAGCGCGCCATGGGTCTGAAGCATGTTGAGCTTTGCAAAACTGCCTCGGCACAATTCAAACAACAGTGCGGACTATCAATAAGGCATTGAAACGCCTGAGTTGGTCCATATTGTCGTCAGTTTGGACCCAACATTCATCGACGAAGACAAAGGGGCTAACACAAAGCGAATGAGACATTAAAAGATATTAAATTACTATTCTTTAAGACTAAACGCATTAATTTTATTTTCCACTATTTATCCATTCCACTGCACTCATGTGTTATCTTTTACTATTATCTAATATTATTATGCGAATAATAGAATCCCAATATTGCGCTGCTTAATTGTGACTTGGTTCTTCTGTTTGTGGAAAATAGTAAGACGCTGCATTCAAATAGCAGCTGCAATCGCTTGCTCAAAGGTTGGTCGCGATTGAAAGGATTGCTTGAGATTCGTTTGTTGGAGCAAATGGAGCAAATATCTGGGCTGCTGGAGTTGACGGAGATCTTATCAAACAACTGGTGTTGAACTGTCCCTCATAAAGTCTCATTTGGCATTGAGTTGCTGAGAGAACTTCCAGGGGATCAAGTTCGATTGCTGGCGCCAATAGGGTTGCTTCGACGTCCACTAGTAGTGCAAGCGGATCAATCCTCATTCACCTGTATCCACAGAACAATGCTGCTATGACCATATTGAACATGAATTCGATCGTCTATACAATACTCGCGCAAATGGTGGTGGTCTGGAGGTGATTCGATGCGCAGGGCCGTTGTAGTTGAGATCGGCGGGATGAACGGTGTTTTTGAAGATGGGGTGAAATTCACCCGGGAAAATGGAGTTTTGGACGAAAGGCACAATATAAACTTGAACGGAGAGGAACTTATCAGAAACTTATCGAGGAACAAACTGAACAGCGAAATCCAAACACTCTCGCACCATCCCTGCCTCATTCACCTTCACCTCCATCTCTGGGTCCACTAAATGAAACTTGAAGTCTTTAACCAAGTGCCCAATTACCACAGCAATTTCCATCATAGCGAGACTCTGTCCAGGACACTTTCTCATTCCATGCCCAAACGGCGCTAGGGAATACCCGAACCCCACAGGCCCAGTAGAAGCCTCCTTCCCGTCCACGAAGCGATACGGGTTGAACACCAGCGGATCCTGCCAAACGCTCTCATCGTGGTGATTCCACACGAGCGCAAACAGCAGCTGACTGCCGCGCTTCAGCGTGTATCCCTCAACGACCAGGTCTTCTTCGAGCCCGCGGTTAACCATCACCGCCAGGCTGTAGAGGCGACTCGCTTCGAGGATCGCCGCGTGGAGAAGCGGCATTTTCTTGGCGCTTTCGTCGCTGAAGTCGGCGCTGTTTTCGCCGCCGCTTTCGGCGATTTCGGCGTGGATCGCATCGGCGACCGCCGGATTTCGCGCCAACTCAAACGCGAGAAACGCCAGCGTGTTGCGCGTCGTGTCGTGGCCCTTCGAGAGCGCCTCTTTGGCGCACGCGACCGTGTGCTTGAACGCGTGGTCAGAGTCGCCTGAAGACGCGGCGAGGGACTGGTAGATGCTGGTGGCCAAGTCGCGAGTGTTTGTGTTGGTTTCTTCAGATTCCATTCTGCCTTGCATTTCCTTGATTCGCTGTGGTGGTGGCGCTTTAGTATCAATTTTTAAATCAAGAGTTTGAAAATCACTCACCTTTTTTACATACTCTTGCAACTGTCTGACCCGCAACTTGTTGATTTGAAACGACTTTTTCATCCAAGGAAGGTTCATGTACAACTGAGACGGCGTCTTGAGAAAGTACAAGAACCCGAGGGAATACTCGTCCATCAAAGCAATGAAATCGTCGACTGGCGGTGGTTCCTGACCCTCCGCCGTGGAAGACTTCATTGCATATTCAATATAGCTCTCAGCGGCGCTACGGGAATCACTCAATACAATGTTGGTCATGATATCAGCAGAAATTGCCGTGAGTAAATGATTTGCCAAGATTGGTTTCTTGAGTTTCGCCAATTCGTGCAATTTCGCGGAAACGCTGAGCATCTTGGCGTTTAACTTTGGTGCAAGGGATTTAAGGAATCGCGGGCAGCCAATTCCTTCAGCGAAAAGCTCTATCAAACAAAATGTGGGGACGGAGGAGACGGTTATGTTCAAGACAAAAAACCCGCATAATATAATTACTTCTCGACAGTTTCCACGACGGTACATGATCATTCATGACCAGCCCAATCTGATACATGTGTAAAACTTTGCTTGTTTCGATATCCGATTTGACTCGCCGTGTCTTCAATGAACTAGATCCAAGCACGGTTTTGACCGTCTCAGCTCCACGCAGGAGATAGAATCTGGAGCCCAGAATACTCGCTTCCACAACATCGCCTTTGATTCCTCGGAAAAAAAGTGTTGGGATGTCTTTGGTGACTCCAAGAAAAATGGGGAGGTGGCCAATTACAGGCCACCCGTATTTTTTTCCGGGGTACTAAAGAAATCAGCAAGAATGCTCCAATGATCGCTGCGAGGAAAGTGCCGGTAACTACTGTTGCATCAATCATGTTGCGGTTTGGGTATAATTTTTGTAACTTGGCAAGAACAGTGAACGAACATCAATGGAGACCAGCCAACCACAGCTGGGAAAACCTGTACAACACCCATACTCATATGTTTTGAAAGAATAAAAAGCATTGAAAAACTATAAATCATTGCTCTTTTTTGCGGATTAGTAATAAACTTTCCTACCAATTATATATATCAAAAGAAATAAACGTATTGGCGTATGTCCAAAAGTTTAAGATACTAAGATTCTTTTCAATACTTTATATTTAAAAGCGATAGCGTTGGAGAAATCGCTCTTGAAATAAATCCCTGAGCGGAACGGGGATGCGAGCTACAGCGGTTATTTTTATTCTTTTCACGACGGGTTTACTCTTTCCTTTTCTGTTAAATGGTCAATCTATTTATAGAACTTCAAACGAGTTCCTCAACGGAATTTTTTTTGGTTCAAATCTTTCATTATTGTAACTTTTGCAGCTGTGGTTGCCAGAACCCACTTTCAACCTTCCACTTCTGTTCTGCGCCCCGTTGCTGAACATTCGAAATGTCGCAGCCGAAATGGAAGCGGGAGGATATACCGTGAGTCACATTGCTTGATCCCCAAGCACCCATCATGAGCCACCGTTTTTAACTACTTCCTGTTCCCACTTTCAGCGACCATAAGTTCGACTACATTGATGTAGATGACCACGTAAGGAAAAGAATGCAACAGCATTCCTTATGCGCACCCTTCCTCCTTGTGAAACTCATCAAAACATTTTTTTTTATTTCCTCCCAGATTGACGACAGCTGGACCCGCAAACTGCAATACTCATTCATATTCTTCCTCACCGTCAAATCCGTCCTCGTATACACCGCCGATATCACAATTCTAGTCCTCATGATCCAATCAAACGTCTTTGACCAAAACTTTTCATGCACAACATCTTCAAACTCAACATCAACAAACGATATTAGCAACGGAATCGCATCCATCTTCTGTTCCGGTAAAGGAATAACAGAAACCCTGGCCCCTAAAAAAGCACGTCCATGGATCATGCTTGCCTCTGTAATCATGTCCCTCGTGTTACTCTTGTTGGATTGGCGTAAAGGCCGGATCGTGATCAAGTCAAGAGATATATCTTATTCCTTGACGAATCATGTAGCGTATCGGTATTACGTGTTGAAATCGTATCCGCATTATTGCTTCTTTGCAGAGATTTTGAATTCGAGGAAGCAGGTGGATGTGATTGCGTTTTTCGTTTTCTTTGCGTTCAAGAGTTGGAAGAGGTTGTTTTTGGCAGAGTTTCCGAGGTGATTGAATTGAGTTTTTTTTTTAATGAGTGTTGGTTGTTGTTTGTTTGCTAATGTTTTTTGTTTTCGTTTTGGTTTCCCACAAAACAAAAACAGAGTGTACATCAACGCCTTAAACATGTACGATGTCCTCACATCCTTAATCCCAAATTACCTCAAATACGACAACCCATTCATACAATACGGTGTGGCCTTTGGCAGGCTCTATGAATCAAGAGCATCCAATGGTGTTGCATTGGCAACGACAGTCTTGGCCACTTTCACAATCACAATGTGGTTTTTTTCATTTTGTGTTATTGTTGTGGCGTTTTTCATGTATTTCCCGCTCTTGTATATCGTGCGTGGGAATTTGAAGGAGTATGTGTGTCACAAGATTGATAAGAGGTATGGTGGCGGTGTTTTAAGGGAATTTTTTTGAACGCCCTTGTTTGAGCTAATAATGTCGTCAATGTATTTTTTTCGATAGAATCTCAGAACTCTTGAAAAAGAAATCCCGAAAGAGAACAGAAGAAGCACGGAAAGCCGAACTTGCTGAACTCGAACGCATCCAACAACTGAAAACTCGTGCCAAGAATACAGATGGTGGAGGTGCTGGCAAAGGAGGAGGTGCAGCAGGGGAACATGATTCATTCGATCCTGATCATCCCGACTCGATTTCATTCAAACCAGCACCGCCTATGGGACTCACACAGCGGCCAACTTTACCTGACATTGATGTGGATTTAGATGGTCCTGATTATGATAACCGATCTGGATATAATGCTTCTTTTGGTGGACCGGGTAGTGACTACGGCGGTGGGAATGGTCAACGATTTGGACCTGCATATGGAGTCCTGCCTCCACCGCCTGGAGGTTACGGAGGGCCGATTATGCCTCCACCAGGAATGATGGGAGGACCCCCGCCGCCACCATCTGGAATCATGTATAACCCGAACGGCCTTCCACCACCACCGCCGCCTTCTGGATTCGGTCCATTTCCACCAAACAACAACACCAACAACAACAATGGGTACCGATCAAACAGTCCCGCGAATTTCTTGAACGGACCGTTTCCTGTCCAGAACCCACAGTATCATAGTCTGGCAAGGAGTAATCACAGTGATAGTCCTAGTACGAGTAGTGAAACGAGTTCATTTGGGTACGCGGCTGGATCCGGGCAGCCTTTGATTCGAGAGCGAAAGGATCGGAATGGATCGTTTGGTGGGGATGCGATTCCATTGCAGAATATGGGTGGAAATAGTGGGTACCTGCAGTATCAACAGCAGCAGCAACAGCAATGGATTCCAATGTCGCCAGGTGGTAGTTCTGAAAGTGTGAGAAGCAGACCTCCACCTCAGTACCAAACGAATCCTTCGTCGATTCACCAGCAGCTTCCAGGATCTCCTCGATCTGCGAGAGATAATGAGTCAGTATTGTCGGGTTCTAATGCATCTACTGGTGTAGGAAGGGGTGGTGGTCCTCCTCCGCCGCCTCCTGGTCCACCGCAACAGTTTCAGCAGCAGTATGGAGGAGGGGAGCGGTTTGTCCAGCCGCAACAGTCTGGACGGCCGGCGCCTCGTGGTGGATCAATGAGAAGTGGGGAACAGCGGTGATACGCTCTTGTTCTCTCTTTTCTTTTCTAATGCTTGTTCGTTCGTTATGTTTTGTTATAATAACCGTTTGGAAATATAGTAAAAGGGCATTACATTGGGTTGTACTCAAAAACCAATTTCTTAAATTTGACTCATAAAAAACACAACCAACACTGTAAATGGGATGCTGTGAGGCAGCCAAGTGGCAACGAGAGGAGTATCCGTAAGCATTTCAGTTTTGGGTGTAACTGGGTGTATGGCTGAACAGTTGAATCACATACCTAGGGACCACAAGTTCGACTACATCGACCTTGATGACCATGTACGAAGCATGACACCCGCCAAGTGACCATCCGCTAACACCCCGCACGCACACAGATTGACGACAGCTGGACGCGCAAGCTGCAGTACTCGTTCATCTTCTTCCTGACGGTCAAGTCCGTGCTTGTGTACACAGCCGACATTGCGCTGCTGGCGCTTCTGATCACCAACGGCGCCCTGGACCCAGGCTTCAAATGCCCCGCAAACATGACCACAGTCGACCTGACGGCCATCACCGGCGTCGTGTGCAACAAGCTCAACGAGGGCAGCGTCTCGCACCAGATTGCGCCCGCTGCGGCGCGGCCGTGGATCATGCTGGCGTCCATCGTGATGTCGCTTGCGCTGCTGGCGTGGGACTACCGCAAGGGCTTCCACGTCGTCAAGAGCAGAGACATTGCCCGCAGCCTGACAAACCACGTCGCGTACCGCTACTACGCGCTCAAGAGCTATCCACACTACTGCTTCTTTGAAGAGATCCTGAATGCGCGCTCGGGGGTCGACAAGCTGGCGTTTTTTGTCTACTTTACCTTCAAGAGCTGGAGGAGGCTGTTTCTGGCCGAGTTTCCCAGGTATCATAACAGCATCATGCCAAAGTCATGTAAAATCTGAAACTTAACACCTTCCACAGAGTCTATGTAAACGCACTCAACTTGTACGACATTTTACACGTCAGTATCCGTCCTGCAGACAAATACTCGAACCCAATCATTCAATTCTGGAATGCATTTGCCTTCTTGAGTGGGAACCGTCTTTCTGATCCAATTGGTTTCGCTACTCTCTTGTTGACTGTCTTTTCTCTTGCCATGTGGGCCATTTCTTTTGTGGCGATTGCGATTGCGTTTTTCTGTTATTTTCCCTTGTTGTACAAGATTCGCGGGAATTTGAAGGAGTTTGTTTGTCACAAGATTGATAAGAGGTGTGTGTTGTGTTTGTGTGATTTTGTACGCCGAAGGCGCTATGTTTGTTGCCGAGGGCGATGTCACTATCGTACCATAACGGATATATCTTTCCCATCATTCTAACCACGACACTCACCAACCAACAAGAATCTCTGAACTATTAAAACGGAAAGTCCGAGAACGAACCCAAGAAGCGCGACAAGCAGAACTCCACGAACTAGAAGTGAACCGAAAACTCCAAGCACGCAACTTGGCACAAGGCGAACGAGGTGATCCATCAATTACTGCCACTGCTCCTCCATTGGGAATGAAAGTGCGACCCACCTTACCAAACGTTGGTGATGTCGATTTGGATACAGAATCGTATTCTGGTTCTTATCCAGAGGGGATTAGTGTGAGAGAAGGAAGCGTTGCCAATTACCAGCCGTATTATGGACAGCCTCCTTCACAAATGTACCAAGGTGCTGGATATGGAGTTTCACCACCACAACCACCTCCTCAGAACATGTACCAACAGCAACAACAACAAGCTGCATACTATGTACAAGGATACCAGCAACCTGGACCTCCGCCGCCCCCTCCCAGTGGACCACCGCCACCGTCAAACCACAGTGGATATCAACAATCATACCGTTCACAGTTTTCACCGCTTTCAAATAATGGAGATGGAAGATCAATGAGTGGAGAGCCTCTTATTAGATAAAGAGAGAGACAATTTCTATGCCTTTGTTTTCCCCCCCTCTTTCTTTTTTCATATAGTATCATAAATTATCTATCTCTGTTATTATTATTATTGAGTGGTTTTTTTTTGACATTTCATGTCTTCATTTTTGTAACCAATCAGAAGTACCTTCGAACCTCATTTCATTCCATCAAAAAGAGACCCAGGGTGGTGGTTGTGCCACAGAGTTTTCACTATCATTCAAAAATCAGATTTGGAAACCCTAGTTTGCTGCGAGAATGGTCAAGTGACCCGAGTTTTCTCGGGTCACTTGACCATTCTATAAATACTTGAAAAGACGTATTAACATTTTGTTTTCTTCCATACAGCAAAGGAGTAAAGATGGATTAGTGTAATTAATTGTTCTCTTTATCTTCATCATTATCATAATCGATTGGCTGTTTCCGCTTCAAAGACTTGGATGATGTGAGAATAACAGCATCCATATTCACGCGATGCTTGTCACGAATGGTTGAATCCCGAAGAGCTAAGGCGCTGGAGTTTTTCATTTTATCGGCAGATGTTTCTTTTGCGTGCCTGTTACAGAATCACAATTAATCAGATAACAGCCATATAACCCACATCACCTGTTGGTATTAATTGTGTCTTCATCACCCAATTCAGCTTCCCATCTTCCTTCATCATGTTCCTTATATGAACGGCCTCGCGATGGAGCCTCTCTATACCCTATATCAATATCTGCTCCCAATCGCAATTGTAATAGCTGGGTATATCGAACTTTTCGTACAGATAGATGAGCTTTGATTGGATCCACCTGGCTAACCCGACCACTTGTCAAGATCCCCTCAAATAACCGCAATATAGACATTTCAGTCTCAAGATTGTTTGTCCCCATTGCTCGTTCAACCAAGGAGGCAAGAATACTATCTGGGTTATTAAAGCTTTCTGATTCCAGATAACTCTTCACTTGGTTTCGGATGTCGATAAAGCTTGCAATTGCCTCCATTAGCTCGGATGGGAGAGCTTTGTTCTCCCAACGAAAGAAAACTGGCTCTTCTAAGTCTCTGTCACCATGAGGCCGAGCTGGAACAGAGTCTGACGGAATATTCCCAAAGACTTCTGGAAAGTAGTGCAGCTCCAGCCACTCCCACATGTCATCAAATCGTTCATTTCGATGCTCAGCCGATAGACCAGAAGAATCACATGCTTCATAGAAGCGTCGAACAAGTCGAAGAAAGCTTGCAACACGTCTGTTCCCAAATTCCTGTGCCTTTAGTTCTACATCCAAACCAAACAAAGAGAATGCATCCAGTACATTCATTTTGTCGCGGTACTTTGTAAAGAAAAGGGGCAGTAGTTTTGTTTCCAGAGTCTCGGCAATTTGAATGTACAGTTTTCTATCTGTAAAATCCTTGTATCCGCTTTTGACGCCAGATATTTGGGTGGACAGTCTCTTCATGAAATGAGGAGGATCAATAATCTTCCAGATGTTGTGTGTTGGGTCTGCAGAATTTCGATCTGGCTTGTAGAAATGATCCAGCCAGAAAGGCTCACTGCGGGTTTGCTCCAGAAACAAATGTCTGACTAGCCATTCTCGAGTTTCATGAAATTTCAGGACTGGAAGTCGACACAAGGTGCACAAGAATGAGAAAAGAAACGGAGCCCACACTTGAACACCATCAGCATCCACAATATCCATGGAATCAAGACGTATGGAATTGATCCTTGACTCGAAATTGAATGCTTCCCCATCAAACTCCTCCTGATTCTGCCAAATGGCTTCACGGAAAATGTGCCAGGATCCCAAGCTTAAATAGTTCTTGGATTCAACAATGATAGTGTCGAGCAACCCGCTAAAATCCTCACTATGCATAATTTCAACAGCAGTTGCAATGGGGGGTACTTTGAACCATTTACTGGCTCGATGATTGGTAAGTTTGATCCATGAGGCGTTCTTTACGATATTCTTGGATATTTCCAAAAGATGGGTTTTCATTCGTTTTGTCTTTCCGTACCCCACATAAAGTTTGTCCAAGTCCTTTGCAATAGATGCCACAAGTGACGTTATAAGGGTTGGCGTTTCACCATCCATACCAGAACGCCTCACGAGGGCATGGGAGGCGCCGTCATAAGCGCATATAATAACTGGAAGATTCTTGCTCCTTGAGTTGTTTTAATGTACAATCATTTGCACAAGGGAGCAAAAGTACCTGCAAATTTCAAGGAGTCGTTTTTCAATCAAACGACTTCGTTTCTCATCAATTGATTCAACATAGAACATTGCCAGAGTTTCGTTCAGCTGTCTTTGAGTGTCTGAAAGCTTATAAACTTGCAGCTTATGAGCTCGACGCGACAGAATGATGTGAACTTTCTCGTTCAGTTTCACAGCAGTCCCCAGTGTTTGAAGAATGTTGACCTTTTCCATTGAAACTACTTGATGGGCCGCTGTAAGTCCTGAAAAAGGTCCGTTTCCAAGAATGGCTTGGTTTTCAAGTTCAGACTCTATTGCAGCAAGTTGATTGATTGTTTCAGGGATTTCGTTTAAACAACTTGTGAGCTCTTTAACAAGAATTTCTGCTCGTTGTAATGCAAGAAGCGCCATGAATTGCGTTTTGTTATTTTCTTCATTGTCTTTAATCCGAGCATCTCGGGCTGCAGTGGCGTCCACAAGTCTTTGAGGGAGAAGTGTGCAGCACTTTCCAAGACAATCGTCAAGTGCTCGAATGACAGTGATGATATACTGCGGTACTTCGGAATACTCAAAACTGAAGTCTTTTGGTCGTGCTTGCCCAAGTAGAAAAGTTTCCAAGCACTTGAAGTCATCCCAGATGTCATTAATTAATTTTTCTAGGTCTCGAAGACTAGTCATATAGCCAGGAATGATCCAGCTTTGAAATTCCTCCTCAAATCCCCCATAATCCTGAGTTCCTCGCACCCGTTTTCGGCCCTTGATAACCTCCACAACAACTGTCACAATTCCAATGTCTTTTTCGTCAGTCCCCAAGATCAACTTCACGGCCCTTCCTTTGGCCTGAGCTTGCAACTGAATCTCATGGAACCGTGCCGCAATTAATTTACCAATTGTATCATCGTACCCAATATACTGCAGATTTTCTGTAGAATCAGCAAAGCGCTTTTGCATGGTTCGTGCATGAGGAAGCCAAATAAACCCCTGGAATGAGATTGGCTCATGTTTGGTTTCATCATCTCCATCCGATCCCATCCCGCGTAACAGATCGTATGGCGCTCGGCCACATTTGGCATAATACTTGTCTAGAAACAGCAGCAGCCGAGGAGAAAACAGTTTGTGGAAAACAACGGGACCATGAAAGCTTTTTACGGTGAAGAATTTTATCTAATAAACATTGCATTAGGTTGATTCTTGTTAACTGTCACTACATACTTGCGAATAAATCAAATCCCAAATCAAACGGCTGCTGTTCAATACATTCATCGACAACGCAAGACTCAATAAATCCAACATCTCCATCCTTGTTTGCACTCGCTGGGTAACCTCCCTCGTATCCAACTCTTTAACGGAAACAATCTGGTTGAAGAATCGACCACCTGTTGTGCCACTGAAAACCGCCTTGAAAGGTGCCAGTTCTCGTTCTAACTGATCCACACGACGCTGTCTCAAAGCACTCTTTTCTTTATACTCATTTCGTTCCTTTTCTAATCGCAAGGTTTGTCTTGCCGTTTGAGTGAGCCGATTCTTTGCAAGCTCTTCCTGCAAACGACGATTCACAAAAACCTGCCGGTCATGATCAACTCGACAGGTACGTAACTCATCGGCAGTGGTTTGATTCGACTGTCGAAAGCTTGCACACTTGGTTTCAGCTGCAGCCAATTGACTTCTGAGCAAGCTACATTGCTTGTTGCAGTCTGCTTGAAGGAGGGTATTTAACGATTGAAGATTATTAACTGATTGTTGAAGATTGCGATTGCAGGAAATCGATTGGTTCAATCGATCTTGGGTGTGTTGGAGATGTGTTGCAAGCGCCAATTGAGTGACACTCTCTTGCTGTACGTTTGCTATCGATTGCATATTCTCCAACTGAAGAAGATTGATGATGTCGAAAGTTGCGTCTAGCAGCTGCGCAATTGTGGCACGAGATATGGGGCAATTCATGGAAGATAGAAGCTCCTGCCCGAAGTATTGCACGTAGAGTTGAACTCCACCAAATGATAGAACATTCTTTACACCAGTTCGATCAATGTTCACCTTCTGAATTAATTTGGCTGAAATCAGTTTTGATCGCAGTCCTGCTGGAAGCTCAGATGAAATTGAGGGGCAGAGCTTAGGCAAGCTTGAAACATTGTAATAGCTTGTGTTAGAGGTCGGTTCGATATATACTGGACACAGCGGTTGCCCTCTCCATTGTATCTGGGCCAACAACGGCATGACTGTTAAAACGGAGATTCTGTTAAATCTATTTTTAGATCACAGAAAGGTTCGATTCAACTTCCGCAAAAAAATAGGTGGAGAGCCACCACCCTGAAAGAGACCACAAATAATGGCAGATCGCACAACAACAACAAGCTCAACCTCAACACCGCATTGGATTCTCACAACTTCAGACACTCGTTCATCAAATCAAGGCGCCTCTTCTGGCCCTGAGTCAGCCACAGCTACCATTTCAACCACTTTAGAACCAATACCAACAACAAGACCCACAACCACAACCACAACAAAGATAACGACAACAACAACAGCCACCAAATCAATAACAACAACAACAACCTCATCAGACATCCTTCCAATCTCTGAAAAGGTGATACCAGGTGTCGCAGTGGGAGCCACAGTCGGTGTAGCCCTCTTTTTTTTCCTTGTCTGGCTTGTAGTTGTTCGAACAATCAATTACTTCAAGAACAAGAAGCTGCGAAGGGAGCAAGAAGATTTGGGGTTGTTTGTCGATGGCCGATTTGTGGGGGCCAATAATAACAACAACAGTCAGCAAGCTGCAGTGGGTCAGGGGGTTCCACAACAGCAACAGCAACAGCCACAGCGGAGTGCTGAGTCTGGAAGTCGGGTGTATCTCCCTGGGGAATACGGGAGACAGTTTATTAGCAAGAAGGACGATGATTTGCGGATAGAAATGAAGGAATTGACAAAGGGCGGCGCTGAAGTGAAAGGATACGAACGCATTGAGTAAAATATATATCGGACCAATTAAAGCAAGAAACGACTCTGATAAAATAATACATGGTGACGAAAACCGAATCAATCAAAATTAAAAAAGATGCCCAAAAAGAGAGGGTTTGCACAAGTCTTTGGTGGCGACCAACAACAACAACAACCGCAACAACAAGCCCCTGCCCCTCCATCACTTCAACCGACTGTTCAACCAATCGAGCCTGCATTGCCTCCTCCTCCTGCTCCTGTCGAACCAGCTGTTGCAGCAGCTCCAGTCCCAATTGAACCCGCTCAGGTTCAACCCCCTCAACAGCCACAACTTGAACAAACAACAATCCCTGTACAATCCACACCCACTACCAAGCCACAGCAAGAACCAGACATTGACGTATCAAACAAAAGCATCGCAGCAATAGCCGTTGGATCCACGCTTGGCTTCTTCCTCTTTTGTTTCCTCTTGTGGCTAGCGATCGTGAGAACCAAAAACTATATCCAGAACCGCAAGTACAAAAACCTTGATGGCGATGAAAGCGTGGAGCTGAACGGACGGTCGTATGAGAGGAGCCATGAAAGCCAGAGTCGAGTGTATCTTCCTGGGGAATATGGGAAACAAGTGGAGAGTCAGAAGGGGGAGCGGGCGGCGTTGGCGAGTCAGAATAATTCGTATGGGACTGTTGCTGGTATTGGTGGCGGTGCATCTCTTTTGGCGGCTGGGAAACGAGTTACGGTCAAGAATGTGTCTCTTTTAAGGGAACAAGCGAAAAATGCCAAGAGTCAGAGTGAAGAAGATTCAGAGAATTTAATTGAAAAGAAGGGTAGTGGTGAAACCATTAGGAAGATTCAATGGGACGATGATGATGATGATGAAGTGGGGAATAGTTTTATTTCACCACGAATGCTGGCTGATGCAAAAGAGCCTCTTGGTGAGGAAGAGATCAAAGCAGCAGTTACGTTAAACAGATCTGCAGGAGGAGGTAGTATTGGCAGCAACGTGGGTAATCCTGTGGGAGCAGGGCTTGGTATCGTTGGGAGAAGGGCAACAGGCGCAGCCCGTGTCGAACATGGATTGCGGTACTTTGACGCACAAAGAAATACTCTGTAAGTTTAAGTTTGAAAGAGGGGGGGAAATCGTAATTATTTATTTAATACCTCAAAACAATTTTAGAATTCCACTGCTTGCACCAATCTTGGAACTTGTGGACAATATAACCAACGAAACACACACGTTAATGAAAAGCACGGATATCTCTAAACGCATTGAAAAGACTTTGCATACCACAATTGGATCGATTGCATCACTGCCTTTGGACCATCCCATGCAAAAGGATTACAACTACCGAGTCAGCACACCACTTCGTCAATACCATGCTCCTCAGTTACTGTCTGCCAACGCCAACGAAGTCAGCAGCGACTCCGTAGAAGACGCTGTTCTTTCAGACAAGGAGTTATCGCTGATCCGTTTCGAAGCACAGTACCCTTACTCTCCCAAGCGAAACGACGAATTGGGAATTCAAGTGGGTGATTTGGTGACTGTGGAAAAGTTTTTGAAGGATGGATGGGCAGTTGGGTTCAACCATAGTGAGAAGCAAGTTCGGAAGGGATTGTTTCCAGTGTTTGTTGTGGAAGAAACTGTTTCTGCTCCTCCTCCTCCTCAGGCGGCACCTGGAGGGATTTCTGGGACTTTGACGCGGTTGTGGAGTATGCGGTCTGCTGCGTCGACGGCCGTTGGACCGCGTGAGCCAGTTGTCTAAAAATAAGACATTATTCATTTGTGTTTTTTGTTTTTTGTTTGTCTGCGGCTTGAGCAATTTCCTTGAACCCAACTTGAAAACACAAAATGACGTTTGCAGGAATGGACTTTTCGCCAGAGCCACCGGCGTCCGATCCGCACGAAAGCGTTGAAAGCGTTCCGCCGCCCGCCAGCGCCGACGCCGATGCGCTTGTTTTGGCGCAGGCGAACCCAAATCTTCCAAATTCAAACAACTTTCTTCCGGCGCCGCGGCCGCAGCCGCCGCAGCCTGCCGCTTCTTCTTACACCCCACTGCCGCCTGCTGCGGGTGCGTCTTCCCAGCAAGACCATCCGGCAATGTCCAATTCTGCAATTGCCGCCACTGTCACTGCCATCACTATTGCCATCATTGGAGTCGCTTTCCTCATCAACAAAGTAGTCACTTCTCGAAAAAGATCTACTTCGTCAACGTCAAACCCGTTGCCTGTCAATATCACACAACCACCACCCAAAAGCGGTTTCTTTAAATTCTCGCCTCGTAAACCAGCCGTGAAACAAGACTCGGAAAGCACAATCGGTGATCCAAGTGGGAACTTGCTTGTTCACATTAGCAAAAAAGCAAGTGATCCGATCCCTGCTGGACGGGAGCCGTCGTGGAGTTTGATGGATAGCGTGAATCGATCGCTGGGGCGCAGTTATTTCAGTTTCGGGAGGGGAGAGAAGTGGAGAGTATTACAAGAGATTAGTGGATGATCCTCAAGAAGACTTTGACGGGCCGAATTCTCAACAACATGGTCATGATCACGTTACGTTGTTTGGAAACAATATCACGACGAGCACCGGTGTAAAACGATACAGGATATTCAACAGAGTTAAAACGACGCGCTACGGGATCTGCAAGGGTTGATGAGAGGGATGGGAGACGGTTTATTGATCCGACAAAGAATGTCATGTGAGTTAGATTTTTAAACATCCTTCATTATCTCTTTTGTTTTTGGTTTTTTTCATTAACTGATTATCTTTATTCTTAAATAGCATTACCATTGCTGGCGCCTATTCTTGAAAACAACAACACGCCACTTCAGCACCAACAAGCCACGGAACGATTCAAGCAAATCCAGCAATCTACTACTCAACCATATCGGAGACATATATACTCTACCGTTATCTCCACCTATCCCTGGTGTCCGGTTAGGAAACGGTCAAGGAGCGTTCAAAATCAGTTTCCCAAAACAATTCGCGTCATTGAATCGAAAACACCAGCAACAACAAGAGGAATTTGTAAATCTCGAGTTTACGTGTGTGTATCCGTTTTCCTGCTGCTTCGTTTGTTGCCGTATCTGGGAATAGTGGGAATGGTAGGAACAAGAATGCTCAAGAAGGGTTCATGACGAAACTGGAGGTGGGAGATTTAGTGGTTGTGAAACGGTTTTTGAGGGATGGATGGGCTTTGGGTGTGAATTATGGGTTGGATGGGAAAGGAGAGCAAATGGAGGAAGGATTGTTTCCAGTGTTTGGAGTTGAAGAGCTGTAAAAGTATTTTCTTCACTTTTTTTCTTTCGTTTCGCATATTGTGTTTGATAAATAGAAAGGCATCCTGTTTATACATCCTGTACCTCTAATTTATTTTCAAACCCGCACATGAACATTCTTCCCATTCAACCTCCGCTCCAGCTCTTTTATACGTACATCAAAAGACTCCCAATTCCTCGCACACACTTTCGAATTCTCTGTCAAATTCGCATCAATCATCCCCGCCAACCCTTCCAACATCTCAAGATCCTGCAAAGACCCCTTATGATTCGAAATCACACCACTCAATGCATCCGACAACATTGCTCCACGCGTATGAATAGGCGTCAAAGACTCCAACCGTTCCACCAACACAGGAACAAAACCAATCAATCGATCCAAAGGATACACGCTCTCATGAAGCCTCTGCACGGATTGCTGGGACGGCGTGAGCGGCGGCATATTAGCCAGTAAATCCTGCTTCTTGGATCTACGATTCGACGGCGTTGAAACGACTTGCCATTCATTCTTTTTTTTTTGGAGAAGGGAAGCGGGGTTTCTTTGAGTGTCTTTTGGGACTTTTGGAGGTTCGAGATGTTGGTCATGAGGGTTTCCATTGTTGGGGTTTCTTGTTGGGTGGATAGTTTTTGGAGGAGTTGTGTCAAGTGGGTTGTTGCTTCTGAGAGGGATGTGTTGAGGGAGGGTCTGCGACGTGGGGTTTGGCGAATAGGGGTTGGTAACAGTGGTGGGGAAGATGGTTGGAGTCGTGAAGGTGTTGAGGAGGTGGATATGGCGCGTTGTCGCGTTGGGTGTTGTTGCTGTTGTTGGTTGTGGGAGAGATGCTCCAATACTTGTTTCCAAGTTTGTAACGCGCTGGTCAAGAATATTCAAATCAGGCAAAAACTCGTCTTCGTCTTGTTTGGCGTACATGATATTATACACTTGCGTTGCTGTGACTGTTGGGGAAGTTTGTAGAGCAGAGTCGCGAATAAATGGATTTGGCGATGAAGACTTTTCAGCGTATTTCTTGAACTTTGCAATCTTTTTAATGAGCCTTTTTCCGCGTGGGTTATGTGGGTTGAGGAGTTCCGATTGGGTTTGGGTCAAGGGTCCGTTGGCGGCAATTGCCTCCTGCTACTGGAGTCACTTGCTTCCAGCCGACCGAATACTGTGGAAAGATGGACAAACATGGTTCGGGTCTATGCGGAGGGATTGGGTTTTAAAGTTACGATAAGGGTGAGGGAGAACTAACCTCTTGGTCCATCTCGTCAGTCACAGACTCCAACAGTTTGCTGTACAACGCATCTGCCTTCCTTCTTGAGCCGATTCACTTTATCGATTGGAGATTTCCTCTTGTGTTCTGGCAACTGTGGTTGACGGGTGGATTTCATACACTTCGAGGGGGATTGCTCTGTGATGGACTGGCGACAGTTTCGCTGTCTGGTGGAAGTGGCTTGTAGCGGGACACTTGTCATCTTCATCTGCATCGTAGTCATCGTGGCTTTGCTGGTGGCTGTTGTACTCGGGATCGTATTCATACTGCAACTTCGCTATCCATTTTTAGATGATTGAACAGTTGGAATTAAAATTAAAACTATTCGTTTTTGCGATTCAATTCAGAGGGAGTTTCTTTTAAAGACCGACGTCTTTATTAGCTTCCTTCCATCGCTTTACTCGTTCTTTTGCCTTGACAAGACTTTCCTCCCTCTTTCGCTGAAACTGGAAACAGAAACAGAAGCAAGTAGCACATCATGTTGAAAAAACAAGGCGTTCATTGCGAATGAATGAAATGCAATTTTGAAATCCATCAGGCTTTACCTCGACTTGCTTGCAGTGCTCAAAGGCATCTTCGAGTCCTTTGCACTTTCCTTGCAAGCGGCCAATAAAGCCGCCAACTTCGAGACATTCTTTCAGCCTGTAGCTCAGTGTTGCGCAGTTGTCGGGAACCTGGAAAGTCGCTTGTGGTCAGTGTTGAGGTTGTACGTCAGTCAGGTTTCTTCACCATTTCGCTTGTTCTTTCAAGTTTATTTCTAATGAGTAAAAACCTATGGCACATCCTCGCCAATGATTACTTTCTGTTGCTTTATTACATTGGATGAGGCGTAATCCCGTATAACCGCTGATACTCCATCATCAATAGCCCTGTATAACACTGCACATACCCAAGCGAACCAACTGTCTTCATTAGAGTTTTAGCATTCACGGCAATCTGCTTTGCTTTGTCGTCATTCGCAACCAACCACTCCAACCTTTCATTCAAATCCGAGAAATCCAATTTGACTGGAACATAATGAACCCACGGAATCAATTGCTTATTGAAGAAATCAGTAAAGATTCCATTGTACAAAATGACAGAGTTGGTATGAAGATACGACTGCAGCCGAGAGGGCCACGAGTTTCCATCAACGACAAGCAAGTACTTGAATTGCATCGTCTGTTCAAATGAGATGGGCGTCCGTAACCCAAATTCCTTCTCAATTGTACTTTTGACCACATTGTCACTTTGTACAATCCACATGAAGGAAACATCCACTCCGAGTGTTACGTTTTTGGGGACTCCTTGTCCTTTCCCAGCATCGAAAGCGCTTCCAGGATGTTTCTTCTCATAGTCTTGCGCCCATTGGGCCAGCATTGTTCGAGGGTACTTGCGCCAATGCGTATTCTGGCGATACGACCCGCCAGTTGTAGAACCCCTCCAAAACAACGCTGTTTGTTTCTTTTCCCAAGGAATCGAGTCAACAGGCGGCGACTTGGCCGCAGTCCGTGTGGTACCCGAGCGGCATCATGATATCCTCAAAGCATTCCGGTTTCGATTGAGACAAGATGGGAGCCCTGAAGTTGTCTACAACAAACGTGTCTGGATTCAAAAAGAAGCCATGCAAATCGCGCAGTTTCTGGCCCTTTGAAACAAGGAACGTGTCGTTCACGGAAGGAGTGTCGAACTCTCGACGGAAGCAGGCGTTCCGTGGGTAAATGTCTGCGTATTCCGTGTAAGGGACCACGTCGAACGGGTCGTCTGCAGGTGCCACGCGGGGTTCATCGAAATCAAGGCTGCTTCCAGGGGTTCCGTTGATAACGAATTGGAATGGTTTGGAGCCTTTCAGCAGAGGGTTCGAGGAATTGGAGAAAGTGTTGTTGCTTGCGAATTCGCCAGTTCCCAATTGGCTCTGACGAGAGTTTTATCAAATTGGCCGTGGTCTTTATGCAGCCGTTGGATACGCTTTCCATCGAATTGATTTACTTTGTATTGCGAGATTGGCCAGAGAGATTCTGGATGGATGTAACCCTTTTTGAAGTAGTAGTCCAAGTCTTTGTAGATTTGCAAGTAGTATGGGTCCAAGGCAGTTGGACATTTGTGTTTCTTTGCGAAATCGAACCACTTTAAGTAAGATTCAGGTGGGGTTCTGTTGAAACGTTGCGTATATTCATTGTTCCATTGTTCAGCTGTTGTTGGGTTCAATTGTTCCTTCACATGTGACTGATTGGGAGTCGTTGGATTTGAAGGTTTTGATGTTATTAATTCGGAAGGTGGATTGTCTAATGGTTTGCCGGCAGTTGCTGTGGACTTGACAGGTGTTTGCATAACTGGAGACTCAAGATCCAACTCAGCCTTCTTTGGCGCAACCACAATTCGGTCCAAATGAGGCAAAAGCAGGCTCACTGAAATCAGCCCGAAAAGCGCAAGAGTTGCAACAAGGCACATTGCTTTGTCTCTTCGCATCTTGGGTGTTGGATTTAAAGTCAAATCGGCCAATTGAATAACGAATTAACAAATATTAAAAAAAAAAAAAAAATGAATAATGGTAGATCTCTTTCTCCTTCTTTCTCTATCTTTCGTTTTTTCGGCTTTTATCTGGGTTGTATTATAAAATGCTTGCTGCAGATGCCACATTCAACATCAGCACCACCGACCACACCACCAAGATCCTTTCCTCTCTTCGCAACAATTCTCAATTTTCCGATGTTCTCTTGTTGATTGGTCCAGACAAAGTGCCAATGTTGGTCCACTCTGTTGTTCTTGCTTACAACTCAGAGTATTACACAACCGCCCTCTCCAACCGCTGGTGTTCCAACGATGAAATTAAACTCCCACCTGGACTCGATTCGAATTTCAGAATCCAAGCAGTGTTGAAGCATCCCGATGTTGAAGTGGATGTTATGAATTGCGTGCTGGACTATTTGTACACTGGAGCAGCTACTATTCCACAGAAACTGGCTATTAAGGTCGCTTTGTTTGCAAATCAAGCTCTGTTGGATGGAATGAAAGGCGAGGTTGAAAGCTATTTGGCCTCAAGCAATTGGTGTGACTTTTGCCAATGCACTGGAGTACTATTGCTGCAGTGAAACCCTTGGGCTATCCAGTACTGATTGTGAAAAACGCGCTTTGTCAGTTATGGCAGCTTGTTTGAAGGAGTCTCTGTTGGCTGGCCGCGAGTTTTTAGGAAATATGGATTTGGAGGCCGTTCGGAAGCTTCTGAAGGCCAAGTCGCCTTTAACTGCAGCTCAGAAATGGGAAGTTTCTGGTTGGTTGGTCCAAGTCGCGTCAAAATCTGGTGGATATTGGGCTTGAATCTGCTTTTCCTTCAGACTTTGACGTTGCCCTTGCTCAATCGGAAATGAAAGATTTGGTGAATTCGGTCGGGCTATGCAGCTTGAGTGTCGAGCAATACAAGGCCCTGGTTGAGCCAAACAAATGTCTCCTGTTGGAGTACGGCTGATTTGTCCAAGGCCATTTTTCAAGACAGCATGTCAAAGTTGACTCAAATATCTTGGATTCCAAATCTATCACTAGACTGCTGACTAAACTTACCGGACGCATCGATGAATTTTTGCCAAAAAATAGCACCTTCGAAGCTAGTCTCTTGTTTCGAGCTTCGACCGCTGGGTTTTCCTCAAGATCTTTTCATGCAGCATGCGATGGAAAGTCACACACAGTGACTCTTATAAAACTTAAAGACGGGGAAATTGTTGGTGGTTACGGAGACGCGGCATGGCATAGTCTGGGCGGATGTATTCGCGTCAAGGAATCAGTCATATTTTCTCTTCACCAAAACCAACCCCTCCATGTTGAATTTTTCCATATTCAACCAAAGGGAAGAGCCTATGGAATGCAAGGAATTTTGTCTTTCGGTCCAATGTTCTTCCGATTAGAAGTGGATGGCACAGAGTGCACCATATCAGGCATAAATTCGGCTTTTTACACCAATGAGAAGAAGTGGCCGACTTCAGGTCAATTCGAAATCGCGGAATATGAAGTATTTCAGTTGTCGTAATGTGTCAAACATCCACGCAACATCTGCCAAATTGCTCGACTGGCGTTTTGCAATAATAATGTTCTTTTAAATAAACACCGCAGTTTCACCGTGTAAGAGCCCGAGTGGATTGATAATACGCATGTGGTTAGAATGGTTCCGGGATGCAGACAAACCGCAGCTTTGCGGTCCCTGCCGCTCTAGCAACAAGTGACACATACTTTCTCGCACAACCACTCGGGTACTATCGCAAGAGCAGCGATTGGCCATGAAGGCCAATTGTAGGGTTGTGGAATACGAAGTTGTTCAGCTATGTTGGAACCAATGTTTTGCAAGTAATTGGTGTATGGTAAATTCTGTTAGTTAATGCATACATTATTACATAAATGCACATGCTGGCGCATGCTTTCTTCTTTTTTGATCTTGCTGTGAAATGTCAACAAATCGACTTCAGTTCCCACCCAAATTCACTCAATGGTTAACCGACAACGGCGTCGATCCAGAAACTTACGCTGCACAAAAATCAATTCCTCGCTTTATTCGAGTGAATCCATCCCATGTTTCAGAGACTCTAAGTGAAGCAGAGATTGTTGCCCAACTCTGCAACGAACTCAATACTGCCCTGACACCAGTCTCGTGGCTTCCTGGCCTCATGTTTTACAGTCTGGACTCAAGCGTGAAACTGAGTGGATCGAAGGGATACGAGACGGGACTGTGTGTATGGAATGGATGTTTCATCGGGAGTTGCTGTCCATGCCCTGTCAGTAGAAAAACAAGGTTTCTATTCACATACGTCAAGATGATCTTTTGTTGCTGAAATGGTCACTTAAATGCCCCCTCACAAGACCACGTTCTTGATCTCTGTTGCGCTCCTGGTGGCAAAATGTGTTTAATCGCCGATATTCAAGGAAACGAAGAAGATACTGTTGGGACAGTTACTGGTGTCGATGTGTCAAATCCTCGAATTTCAACATGCAAAAGTGTCCTCAGGAAATATAAAATGCGGCGATTTCGGCTGTTTGATGCCGATGGAACAGTCTTTAATGTCCATGCTCCGTCTCGAGTTGGAAAGTGGACGCGTTCATTGGGAGTTGATGGGGAGCCTTGTTTGGAATCAGTATCGGACGACGACGTGGCCAAAGGCGATGAGGTTCCACTTGTTCCATCGAAGCGAAAAGTTCCCGAAGAAATTGGAAACGAAGAGAGAAATAATACCCTGAATGATGCTGTTGGAGGAAAAACGCGAAAGAAGGTTAAGAAACTGATACCGAAAGTAAAGCCTTTCTTGGCCACGAAATTGGTTGCGTCCGATCCTCAAATTGAATCACCATCACTCTTATACGATAAAGTGTTGGTTGATGCCGAATGCACGCACGACGGATCTATTGCGCATTTAAAAAAGTGCGACGACGTTGGCTGGGCGAAATTTGAAGAATACTTTTTTGATCCCGCTAAAATGGACGCGTTGGAAGTTTTACAGGTGTTTAACTTTTTTACTCTTCATGGAAGAAGCTTAACATGATTTCACAAACCAACAGCGGGGCTTGCTAACAAACGGCTTCCGACTTCTTAAACCTGGTGGAATTCTCGTGTATTCAACTTGTAGCTTTTCCCGTCGGCAAAACGAAGGAATTGTCGACTGGTTTCTCAAAAATAATAGCAATGCCGTACTCGAGCAAGTTCCAAATTCAAGCAACTTTCCTCTGGCGCCTCCATTGAATGGAGTCAATCCTTTCATGCTTCGATTTTCGCCTTCTGGGTCTGGCACGAGTGGGTTATTTATTGCGCGAATTCGAAAGTCCTAGTTGATTGAAATTAAACGCACAACAAAGCGATAACCGAGATGGAAAAATGAGGAATAAACACACCTCAATAACTTTTTATCCAAAAATGCTTGCTTCAGATGCCACATTCAACATCAGCCCCACCAGCCACACCACCAAGATTCTTTCCTCTCTTCGCAACAATTCTCAATTTTCCGATGTTCTCTTGTTGATTGGTCCAGACAAAGTGCCAATGTTGGTCCATTCTGTTGTTCTTGCTTGCAACTCAGAGTATTACACAACTGCCCTCTCTAACCGCTGGTGTTCCAACGATGGCGTTAAACTCCCACCTGGATTCGATTCGAATTTCAGAATCCAAGCAGTGTTGAAGCATCCCGATGTTGAAGTGGATGTTATGAATTGCGTTCTGGACTATTTGTACACTGGAGCAGCTACTATTCCACAGAAACTGGCTATTAAGGTCGCTTTGTTTGCAAATCAAGTTCTGTTGGATGGAATGAAAGGCGAGGTTGAAACCTATTTGGCTTCAAGCAACGGTGTGACTTTTGCCAATGCACTGGAGTACTATTACTGCAGTGAAACCCTTGGGTTATCCAGTACTGATTGTGAAAAACGCGCATTGTCGGTTATGGCCGTTTCTTTGAAGGATTCATTGGTGTTTGGCCGTGATTGTTTGTGTCAAATGGATGTGGAAGTTATTGCGAAGCTCTTGAAGGCCGAGTCACCTTTAACTGCAGCAGAGAAATGGGAAATATTGGTTACTTGGTCAAAGACGCGTCAAAATGTGGTGGATATTGGGCTTGAATCTCGTTTTCCTTCAGACTTTGATGTTGCCCTTGCTCAATCAGACGTCAAAGATTTGGTCAATTCGGTTGGGTTATGCAACTTGAGCCTCAAGCAATACAAGGCCCTAGTCGAGCCATACAAATGTCTACTTTTGGGAAACATAGGAGATTTTGTCCAAGCCCACTTTTCAATACAGAGAACCACTTCTGATTCAAATATCTTGGATACTCGCTCTTTCAATAGATTGATGACTAAACTGACGGGATGCATCAATCTAAGCGAACCAGACAATCATGTGTTTTCAGCCAGACTTTTGTTTCGCGCATCGACCGCAGGGTTTTCCTCAAGATCTTTTCATGCGGCATGCGATGGAAAGTCTCACACGGTGATTCTCATCAAACTTGAAAACGGGATGATTGTTGGAGGTTATGGAGATGCTGCATGGCACAGCGCAGACGAGAGCATACCTGTCGAGGAGTCGTTCTTGTTTTCAATTAATCAAGATCCATTGTTCAAAGCCCTACTTTTTCCAATTTTTGAACATGAAAAAGAAGACGGAATGTATGGTAGCAGCTCTTATGGTCCGACTTTTGCTCTTCTTGAAATGATTGACATGAATTGTAGAAGTCATTTCGATGAACGCTGTTATTATGAGAATGGTGACGATTGGCCCATTTGGAACGAAAAAAAGGCGGTGGAGTACGAGGTTTTTCAGTTGTCTTAAAACTGATATAGCAGTTGTTGGAACTTGTAAGGATGACACGATGATGTGATCATAAATGACAAAAAAAAGATCAAGTAGTATACAAATAGATTTGGTTTCTTTTCGTATGTTGGAAGTATCATGTGAATTCATTTTACAAAGTAAATACACCCCCCGAAACACCTTGCTCCCAATAAATTTGTGACCCGAAAAAAAGAACCAATCACTTGACACTACTATTGCGTGTCACAAGCGCAATGATTTCCCGAATCAGATCTGTGGCCGAAACATCCAACTCCGGATTCTCAATCTTCATTTGCAAAAGCTCATCAAACGCAGTCCGCGTCGCTTCAATAATGGCCGCTTCTTTGTGGTTGGCAGAGAACCGAATCCAGCCGTCATCCAAGTTCAAAAGTCGTTGCCGTTTGTCCCAAGTAAGTTTCCCACCAAAAAAGGCTAACGCGAATGCCGAAACACAAGAGCAATCCCTAATATACACCTTTGTTGTCTTGATTTTCTCATGGTAAACCAAGAATCCGCTGGGATACTTTCCAACTTTCCAGTTCTATTTTGCAGCATGGAATAAATCAGCAGTAAATCAACTAGAGAAGACAAAAAGATGATAACATACCACCGACGAGGGATGAATAAAAACTGCCTCATTCCCCTTCACCCACAACTTAAGTTCCTGGGCCGAAGCAGCCGCCTTTCCTCCTCCTCTCGGGCTTTCAATCTTGATGACATTCGGATAAAGCGCACTCACCAAAACTGCCTTGATTAGTTCCTGATCATCACCTCTCTTATTCTCCCCCAACGCCTCAGCAACACCATCCGACATTCTCCCTCCCTTCCTCTCCAACTCCTTGGCCCGGATCTTGACTCCAATGAAGCCTATATCCGACAAGAGCTCGGCAAGTTGTCGCTTCACACTCGCAATCATTGTTAACGTCTTGCCGGACAAGAAGTTGTCATACAAAAAGGCGCGTTCTGCTGGGAATCCATCACGTCGAGCAGCGAGCCAGTTATTGTATGCAGTCAATAGCGTCAAGTGGTCACTGATTCCAGTCGCAAATTCTTGCTTCTTTTTATCCGCCAGCCCACGTTTTTCAAAAGGGGCGACAAAAGGCGATTTTACACTCATTGCGGATGCAATTGTGAGGACAGAGTCCAGACAACCAAACATTGAGCCGAAAAGAATGAGTTTACCAATCTAAAAGAAAATCCAGTGTTTAATAACCTGTGGTCAGAAATTCGAACCTGTACTCAACTCGAACATCGACAGGTAAACGGCCCAGATGAAACCCAAGCGGTGTCAAATCTTCATCCCGCGTCAGCGCCCTCAAAATACGCAACGAGGAAATGGCTGCTTCAACAGATTCTTTTGACGGTGGTTCCACGACTTTGCTCAACACATGAGCAATCGGACCCTTTAAAAACGGAAGAATCTTGATGCGAAGGCAAATCTGCTCCAAAGGCGTTCGATGGATTTCAGGTGGTTGTTGCTCGATTAAATTCGCAAACTTGTGAGAGGTGAACATGTGGATGCAGGTTCCTTCTTGAACACGACCAGCTCTGCCGCGACGTTGAGTAGCGTTGGCTTGGGATACCCAACTGAGTTTCTCTCAAATTAAAAACAAAAAAGACCAAAAAAGGATTATTACCATTCCTCCAAAGAAGCCATTCCCTTCATTGGGTCAAATTGAGTTTGCTTCATTTTCCCAGAGTCGATCACAAACACAACATCATCGATAGTGATACTCGTTTCAGCCACATTTGTTGCAATGACAACTTTCACGCATCCATCAGGGGGTCGATTGAATACCCGCATCTGTTCTTCAGAAGAAAGGGTGCTATGTAATGCAAGGCAAAGCCGCCCATTTTGAGTTCCCGATCGGATTTTGGCATTTTGGAGTAACAGCTCGTGAAGAGTCGCAATTTCGGCAAATCCAGGCAAGAAGATCAAAATTCCGCGGTTTGAAGCTTGCGAGCTATTTGCGGAACCTTCCTCAGCATCTGGCCCTGAATAATAAATATCTTCGGCGTGTGAAGCACTACCGGCTTTACCGCCGCGTCCTCGTCCACCCCTAGAACTTCCTCGCCCTCCCCTGAAACCACCGCGGCCTCGTTGCGGTTTGCTATCTCCAACATCTGGAACTGGTGCGCTTCCAGGAACAACAGCTCTTTTAGAACCGCCCAACAACTTGTCGATTATTCCAGAAACCAAAATTTCAATAAGTGGATACTGGATCTTATCAGTATCCATCGCCATCAGCGACTTGGCTCCGGAGTCACCAAGCTTAGGATACCTGCGCAAAAGACCAGAAACATCCAAGTCTTCGTCTCGTTGTTGCTCAAAGTCAATCTGCTTTGACTTTTGGTGGAAGTATCCAGCGCCAAATGCTTCATCACCACCGCTTTCTTCATCGGAAACGACATCAAATGCTCTTCCTTTTGGCCCTCGGAAGGAAGCTTTTCCTTTCTTTGCCTTTCCGTTTCCGGGCGAATCAGGCGGTTGGCTTTGTTTTTGAGATTTTGCGGTCCCACTTGCAAGGGTCGAAGGAGATTGATGGTGGGCTGATTTTCCACCTTTCCTGACAAAGTCCTTTCCTTCAGGCATATATTTCGTTTTCGCCAACACATCTTCAAGAAACAGAGCATTCACAGGAAAAGTTCGCCCAGGAATGTGAACAGTCGGTGCTCCTGAAAAGTACGACGCAAAAAGCCCGGCATTGAGAGTCGCACTCATCAAGATAATTTTCAAGTCAACGCTGTTAATTTTAAACGAATGAGCCATGATTTCCAGTGATAAATGAGAAGCAAAATTAAAAAAAGGAGTATACCGAACTTCCAACAAGTCTTTCAAAACCATCAACAAAAAATCACTATCCAAACTCCTTTCATGGACTATTGAAAATTTAAGGCATCAGGCACGGTGATTTGAAAAAAACAGTCTCTTCTCACCTTCGTCGACAATAATATGACTAACATCATCAATCCCACCATCCACTCCTTCCCCGTCTGGACCTTCCTCCAACCGCCTCAACAGAATCCCAGTCGTACAAAACAGAATCCTCGTCGCATCGCTCATTTTATTTTCCAATCGAATGTGATAGCCGACGCTATTCCCCATGGTCTCCCCGCGTTCTGAAGAAACACGGTCCGCGAGACCAATGGCACTTATTCTACGTGGCTGAGTCACCAGGATTTTACAACGGGCACCTTGAGATTTGAGAATGGCGTCATCCAGAATGAATTGTGGGACTTGTGTACTCTTTCCACATCCCGTTTCTATTGGATTTGGGAAAAGTGGTGTAAAAGTTTTTAGACTTCAGGAAGACTCACAACCAAGAATGTCTCGCTTACCTCCACTCACAATCACCACTCGATTCTCGCGAATTGTTTTCAAAACAGTTTCTCTCAACTGAAACGCGGGAAGCCCTTCTCTCTGGGCCTTCATTTTGATATACGCTTCCTTCTTTTGCTGTGCTTGAAATCCAACCAATATCTCTTTGCTGAATTGATTTAACTGGGATTCAGGAATCCGAGATTGAAAAGTTTTGGTTTTCCTCGGGGTTGCGGTTGTGGTTGTTGCACGGATAGGTGAAGGGCTTCTTGACCGAGACTGTTGCTGTGACCCGGCTGCAGCTAGACCCGTGATAAAGGGTTTTTCAGGCACATTTTTCAATGAATCTCGAAGCTTTTTGAAATTTGCTTTGGGGGAATCCACGAGAGACATGTTTTTGAAACCGGAGGGAAGACTATTGGTCTTATCCTTGTTTGCTGCTGCTGCCGTTGCTGTATTTTTCTTGACAGGAGCAGGTTGTTGCTGATACTGGAGACCTGTTAAAAACTGGACTCTGCCGACTTGTCCATCGCGCATTCGGACTTTAATTCCACGAGGATGATCTCCAGCTGTTAAAACTGGGTCACACAGAAACGGTTGAGTGAGAAACTAGAACAGCTGAGCATCATAGATAGGGAAACTCAACTGTCTTGAACAAAGCCATTGACGGTTCTCCCACTTCCTTGGTCCTTCTTCAAAGTAACAGCCACTCCAACTCCAGGCCCCAGCTGATGATACCTCGGAAGCGGTCCCGAAGTTTTTGCACTGGGCTGCTTTGTGGAAGCTTTTGCTGTGGAAGGCGATGCGAGGCCAATCATGGTAGCAGTTGACCCATCGTCCTGCGCAAGTTTTAAATATGCTTGTGGGGGATTCGTCAGCAGATTTCTGACTTGTTCGGCTGACTGCAGCCATGAAACAAGGTCAAATGCCATTGATTGGCCAATCCAATTGCGAGTGGCGGCTTGTAAGGCGAGTGATATGGCTAGGACGTAGCGAGAAGCAAGGCGTTCTGTTAACAAATATTTTGAAAATCAAAATTGGTTAAAATCACGCAAAGAATATTTAGAAACCAAAAAAAAAAAGGGTTCCTCCTCACCAGATTCATCCTGAAAAACAACAATCGGAGCCTCGTAAGGATACACACAGTCTTCCGTAAAATAAATCTCAATAAACTGCTGCGGTACATTAGATACTAAGGCCCCTTGCCGCCCAAACTTTGATAGAAACTCAGAAGGGATTGCAGCATCGACATGAATTCTCCAAAGAGAGTCAGATATGGCTTCGAAATCAGATCCAAACATGGACGACAACACAATTGCTTCTTCTTGTCGAGTTGCAAGCATTTCGGGTACCGAAATTCCAAAAAGGGATAGACTTTCAGGCCCTGATGGTGCAGAGGCGCCTGGTTTTCCGAGCGCAATGTTGTAAAGGAAGCGCACCGCTTCGAGGGGATCTTTATCCCCAATAGCTAGCAGAATTCGTGTTAATTCCGAGAATGAGACGCCATTACTGAACTCTCAAGTTTTACCTTTCAGGGCCTTGACAGCACGCGATTGAGGAAAGCCAAGACTTTGGAGCCACGTAAGATCTTGGAATGAAACCACATCATTTGCTGCTGCTGATAGATTGCTTTCAAGGAAATCAGGCGGCGGTTCGGGAATATCGTCTTCGTCAACAAACGCGTCTCCCTCCAACTCTTCAATGTCATCTTCTTCGTATTCGAACTCATCAGAATCTCGGTCCATGTTGTCCTGCCATAAGAGAAGGGCTTTATCGAACACGGCGCGCAAGGAATGCATGTCTTACCCTGAAATCCTTGAGTATTTCAGCATCGAGTACATCATCATCTTCATCGACAGAGTCATCATCGTCACTCTCTGAGCCGCTTTCATCACTCGAATCTTCATCATCAAAATCATCAAAATCCTTCACATTCTCGCTAATCCAGCGTTCAAGCTCGTCATCGTCCATGTTTTCAAGGTCTTCACTTCCATCATCATCATCCTCGTCTTCTCCCTCCATTTCCATTCCAAACACCCTCTTTGCCCGTTCATACTTTTCGAGAATGTGACTGAGTCTGTTGATGGTGTTGCGGTCCAGAGACAGTTGGGGGAGGCCTTCTCGCAACTTTGACTTTGCCTTCAATGCTTCAACCAGTTTCTCCTTGTAGTTTTTCCGCTTGTCCTTTTCTGGCTTCTTTGGTGAACTCTTTTTGCTCTTCTTTTTGCCTTCTTTCGTGTTGCTTTTGTGTTTGTTTGACTTTCGTGGTTGGCGGTTGGGTCCCATGTTTTTGAGGTCAAGTTTTTTCTTATTTATTGTTCTTGCTCTTATACTCTGCCACGTTTTTTTTGTTCAAATCATCTATACACTTGTTATTTATTCTTCTTTGCTGTGGTGCAACAATTACAACACGGGGTTTCGAGAGTGAAACCCAGGTAAAAGCCACTTTCACCACCAAGCTCCACAATTCCTGCCTCTTGGGGCTCTTCGCGTCAAAGCATCGCAAAAAAATTTGTCAACGATCCTATACAAATTGGACATCCAACCACTGGACATGGGTTTTGATATCAAATAAAACGTATAAAGAATGTGATTGAAGGACAAGAAAGTGATTTCGTGTTTTTCTATCTGTTCGATGTGGGGTTTGACGTCCACCTGACATCGGATCCAATCATTGAGAAGCTGTATCTATTGGCTGCCTGAATGTCGTCGAAAAATCCAATGTTAGTTGGACATCATATCTGACGTCAGTGAAACAGCTAATGGCAATGTGAAAAGTTAATTCTAGTGTCACAACAGTTATACAATAAAACCAAACAAAAAATCACTGTTTTGAAAAATTCATTATTCATATACTAATTTTTATTCTTCATTTAGTTGTCATTCTCGCTGCAAAATACCGAATTCCTTCAACCAACTCTTCCAGTGCGGCCTCTACCACCAATCAATCTGATTCCCCTTCCGGCTCCAAGTCCCCTGCCCCTCCCCCCTGCCAAACCATTTCCAATTCCAGCACCTGTTTGGCCTGCATCAACACATGGATTTGCCATGTAATCAGACATAATTGTTTTGAAATCTTCCTCGGCACCAATACCTTCCCCATCCAAAAACTGAGTTGTGGTTGCAAAAACAAATTGCGTCTCATGCTTATTCAACTTTCCAGACAACAGGTTAGTTCCGTGGTGGCAGCTTTCAACCAGTTGAAGAAAGGGTCTGCCGACCGTAGCTCGATTGGTAATTAATGCTGCTTTTGCAGCAATAACAGAGCTGTGTTGAAGAAACTCGGCTTTGAATCTTGTTGCATCATTGGAGCCCCTCAAATTCAACTTCACTGAGGGATGGATTTTCTGGGTATGGCGGATTTTTGATCGTGTCTTGTCAGCCAGGGCATTCCTCTTGTTCCGAACAAGGTTTAAAGTCTAAAAACCATAAAATTAACAATATACAAATTATAGGATCAAGATTTAAGACCTTAGGGACACACAGCTTGAAAAACTCATCTATTTTCCCCTCTTCGTCAAGCTGCAGAACGGCCTTTTCCGTGTCTGGCTTGTTGGAGATCCATAATTCTAATACACTTTCTGCCTCAGCAGCATTCATGAAAAGGTTTTTGCGAGCCTCTTTTTCAACAAACAAGTGCAGGGAGGTCTGTTGTTTTCATGTTACAAGTTGCAGAGATAGGATTGCAAGACAGTCCTTACCCCAAGAGCATCCCAAGATAATGGGTTTCTTGTATTCTCCTGATTTTTTGTTTCTATGGCGCTAAGTAAGTACGCTTGCCCAGAGAGTGTTTGGAGGCACAACTTTTGTGTGAGATTCAAGGCCTTCATGATCATTCGGTAGTGAGCCGCAGAAAGTCCTGCATTTTCATCCTGAGTTAAATCTTCTTCTTCTTGCTGTTGGCCTAATCTCAGCATTAGTTGAAGTTGTGCGAGAGACAAATTAGAGTTGCTCACTTTCAATTTCCTCAGCAAAATGCTGAACTATTTGATCGGCTGTGAGCTCAAGGTCCTCATTGGTATTGTTCTCATCCATGTTGCACTCGAGAGTTTGGTTTGCAGGTGTGTTCAGCTTCTGGTTGCTGTTTGGAGGAAAAGAAAAAACAAATGTCAAGTTCAGATCGATCACCCAGCCCACAACCCTCCCTTCCAATCCAGAAATCGATGATCTGCACGTATTGTGCGAGAGATTTTCTAAACAACAGCAATGCCTATCGCCAGCATAAAAACAGTGAAAAGCACCAAAAGAAAGTCAGAGCTGCTAAAAAGAGGGCTGCAGAAGTGGAAGAAATGGAAGAAATGGAAGAAACTGCTAGAAAGAAGGTCTTTTCTAGGGGAAATGCTGTACAACCTGGTGTGATTGGGCCAATGGCCGGTCCACACACTTCTGCAACAAATACTGTCTTTCTGAGCCCGCCCCTGACTGAGTCTACCACATCAATTTTATTCAGTGATTCAGGGAGCAATCAGTCAAGGAGAGATGTAGAAAACAACCATATTCTGGTTGCCAGTGATCGCGAAGTTCAAAGTCCCTTCAATGACCTCAATGGTAACACAGACAGTTATCTCTGCATAGTTCTATCTAACTGCTTTATTAGATGAAGTCGATTCTGTTGCTGCAGATCTCAGTTCTCCAGACCCTCAAACTGCTAGCCCAGCCCCCCCCCCCAATCGCGAACCTCAAAAACACAAATTCCAACTCTATATCACTCAGCATTAGATGCTGGAAAGTTTAGCATTCTTTTACACAATCATCTCCAATTGCTTAGCTCTCCCGAACAAACGGAATTCCATCCATTCCCAAGTGAAAGTTATGCGGCATTCATGCATCTTGTGAAGGACCATCCCAAAATTCCAGATTCCTTCTGGAAAGATCTTCTCAAATGGTTTCAATCACGTCCAAAACCTGTTGATGCAAAAGAATTACCAAAGACTCTAGCCGAAGGACTTGCATTAGTCCAACAAGACTCCCCAACTAAGAAGATTGGGGATTTTGTGTCCCATACTATTGGAACAATGAAAGATGGAACAATTGTTCAATTTAGATGTAGGGATATAATGGATTGTTTATTTGAGCTTCTGGTGGAGTTCTTCGAGCTGATGGTATTTGAGTATGACGAAAGGAGAAATTCAGAAGGAAACCGAGTCTATGGAGAGTTTAATACTGGAAACTGGTGGAAAAAACAATCAGAATCTTTGCCTGCTTTGGCAAAACTTTTGGCCATCATGGTTTATTCTGATGCTACACAGCTGGATGGCGGAGGAAAAGTCTCAGAGCACCCAATTTACTTGACCCTTAGCAATATTCCACTTGAATTTCGAAATAAGCCCAAAACAAAAGTGCTGGTAGGGTTTTTGGAAAAACCATGGGGGAAGTTGGGAAGATCAGAAAGAGACTCTGATGCACATCGGGGATTTATTCGGGACATGTACCATTCTGCATATCAAGTTCTATTCATGGAGATTAAGAAATATCAAGAGAGGGGCTTTTACTTTGTTCTTGGAATGGAAATCCACCATTTTGTTCCACGGATGGCTTGTTTCCCTGGCGATATGCAGGAGCACTACATAATTGCTCGTGGCGGATCCCCAGCATCAAAAAGCCCTTGCAACGAGTGCATGGTTCAAATTCACTTCTTACATATGACTGCTTTTGGGGATGAGGCTGGAGACGATGAGTTGGCAAGGGTGAATCATGTGATGATTGATCATGATAATACTTTGAAGCCTAGAACAGAAGCTCGCATGAAGTCCATTGCAGACTCAGGGAATAAAGCTGCCATCAAAGCTGCTTCCTTCCATCCAGGGTTAAACGCGTTTTCTGGATTTATGTAACTATCACATCCCATAGTTACTATTGCAACTTATAAATATATTAATTAAAATTTTCAACTTAGTCTATCTCCACTTTATGAGAGCATTCCATCAGACTACATGATGCATGGCATTGCGGGAATCAACAAACACATATTCGACAACCTCATCATATTTTTGGATGCAAACTACAAAAAGAAGGCTTCAGAAGAAATTCAAACCAAGGTGGGCCAAAGGTTTCGTGCCATGCCACGTATCGATAGTCGGCGTCTCCCCACAAACTCAGTTATGGATTCCACAAGCCTGTCATCAAAGGAACGAGAGGCGATCACTCTGTTTTTGGTTTTTGCTGTACATGGGCTATTAGAAGGTATTGGGCAAGCATCGGAAACAAGAGCGACTCACCTTAATTCATTTCTACAGATAGACACATGTCTCTCTTTGCTGCAATGCTGATCCCACACCTTCAGTGGCAAAAACTTTGTAGTTCCACCGAAATATGTGAGGTCTAATACAACGCCAGCCCTTCCTCGTACAACTACACAAGGTTTTCAAATGTACAACTCTATCAACATGAAAACTCTACTATTACAGATTACGTGAAAATTCTAGCTTTGGTTTCAATATCTGCAAGGGAAGCCAATTCTGGGAAAATTGCTGCAGGTTCGGCATGGGTACAATACTATGAACAGGCAAACCCTACTACACCTCAAGTCTATGGTTGTCCATACTTGAAGTTATCCAGCACCAAGCGGTTAATTGGAGTGGAAGAGTTTAAAAAGGAGGTTTTGATGGTTCCCGACTTTCATTGTGTTGAACAAAATCCAATTGGGCCAGTATTATACTTTTTAAATGTTTACTTGTGAATTGAATAAAGTAGAATGGTAGTTTATTTGATTCTTTTCTTTTTCGAGGACTTGTGAGAGGCGCTCTCTTCATTGTCGGAATCCACCAAGCCATCCCTGTCCTTAAGAATGTGGTATAATGGCTCAAATGAACCAAAAACTTCCACAAAGCGATCATCGAAAGTTCCCTTGAAGCCAGCATGGATATCGACCCGATGGTTAAATTTCCAGGCGAAAAATGATATTATTGTTCCAGGATAGATCTGCAATTGCAAAAGCAAATCAAAGTTGATGAATAATTCAATGGAGAAAGGAAGTAAGCTTACTGGAATACTGAATCCATAATCTGTGAAAGTCAGCATGCTATCCCCTCCGCGAAAGTTTCCAGAATACAATAGAGTGCTGGGAAGCTTGTGGTCATCTTTTGTATCAGCATGGTTTGGATTTAATATCCCAGAAGCTATGTATCGTAGCGGATAGTTCCCGTTTTCTTTGAGACGCCAAAGTACTTCATGTTCTTGTCTTTTGATAAGGGCGGCGACTCTGTTCTTTCGCTTAATGCCTTCAGGGAAAAATAAGAGATTCAATTTATCTACAAGGCGGACAATCTGTTGGTGTTGTGAGGAATTGCTGGAGGACAGGACAAGTTGCTCACATGCTGCGTCCTTTGGGAATATCCAAATGTATTTCCAAGACTGGCGCTTGTTACATTATTTGCTGAATTGCTGGGTGGCTTGGTTTTTGGGACAAAGGTGGCTCGAAACGACGACACAGATACGGCAAGTTTGGCATTCTCTGCACCCCACTGGCCGATTCCATAGCGAATAGAGAAATTGAACATTCCCGATTTGCTTTGATTGACGCGATCTGGATAGCAATTACTGTGGGAGTCACTCTCCGGTGGAGGGAGTTGTCTATGCAGGCGACGTTGTCAATCAAGTAAGTCTCTTAGCACCATAGCACCAATGCATACTCACCGGTAAGAATAACAGAAGTCCTTCAAACTCTGGTAGTAATCAGCAAGTGTGTGCGGGTCAATTCGTGTGTTTTTGTGATTGAGGGTGTAACCGACAAGTTGATTTTCATAGAACATCAACACCAGCGGCTTTTTCCCCCAAAAGGATTCGACTTCTTTTGGCTGCGTATCTCCAATATGAATGACATCAAAGTTTTCCTTTTCAATTGCTGTATAAACTCGATGTATTGCCCCTCCCTTAAAACAGAACATTAGATTTTCACAAATGGCAATTAGAACCTGCCTAACACGGCGCTGACGCTGTTTCAAGTCTCTCATTCCACGTTGTTGGCGCTCTTTGGCACTCAATCCATCAGCTTGTTGTTCCCTGCGGTTAGCAGGGGTGTTTCGCCACAGCTGAAGGCGACGGTTATACTCTTGAACCCATCCAGCGGCACCCCTAGCATTGGCGGCGATGGCCCTATCTCTCCAGTGAGCGACGCCTCGATTCCTCTGTTCGCGGGTGAGTCTTGGAGGCGGGGCTGCCTGTACTGTGGTGGTCATGGCTTTTTCGTTTTTACAGTTAAAATTCAGTTAGAAATCAGTGATCCTCAGTTATCAATCCCTCTTGTCACGGCATCTCGACATACCTGGGGACTGGGACTGCAGCCCATAACCGATTTCTAGAGATTCGTGACAATGAGGGATGATGCTATGAGCAGCAGCAGTCCGCTGCTGGTCCCAGAGTTGCCTCCCACTCTCGACCTCATCAATCTTGATCCTCGGCAGGTGAGTCCTTTACTTTGTATTTCTTCTCTTCGATTAGCTTACGTGCTTGGGAATGCAGTGCTCCGGTCGGTGCTGGTTCCGCGCTGGATCGATCGATGCCATGCAATTGCGTCGATCTCTAGTCCTTTGGCCCAATTTCAAACCAACAACCTTGCTACAAGCTAATCAAGTTCTATCGACCGCGCTCAAGCCAGTTCACTTCAAGTTGGTCTCAGCTGTTGCGTCGCTTGATCCGTCCGACAACTTGAATAGCGTCGGTTGCTTGTTGCAGTTCGTCTCCAAGCCGCTCGGGGCTGAATTTAAATACGGCGGTCTCATTGCTATCGGGGTTTCTAACGGTTGCGTTCAAGTCCGTTTGTGGTGGCATCGGTACAACTTGTCTGTCCAAGTCTGTCAATGCGTGGCGGAAATTGGCGCCTCCTTCCCCTTGTCATCTGGCTTCTGATTTTTGTTTCAGAGCCAGAACGCTGAACGGGATACATCCGTTATATGTTTTTAAAAAGAGAACAGTATATTACGAATCTGGCTCAGTTGGTTTGAGCGTGAGATCAAGAGAGAAGGTTACCGGTTCGAAGCCCGTCATTGACAATTTTTATATGGGTTTTCAATAGTTTTTCAAGGGGTTTTGCAGCTGTTGTATATATAATGTATATATTGTTCCTTCAATTCCCAATTGCTATTCTTTCTTGCAACTGAGGATGTGTGTAAACTTAGGAAAATGCGGACTCGGGTCATTATTCTCTGCCTTTCAATGCCCAAAAAATACAGATAAAAAGGGAAAAAAAGTTCCTAACAACCACTATCAAGTTCCTAACAACCACTATCAGTACATGGTAAGGATTGTCTTACAGTCTTGCATTGTGTGTCTGCACAGGCTAATCAAAATATGTAGAAATAGCACGACTGTCGCCAGTGCTGTTAAGACTAACCACGACGGCGATGGTTCGATTGCTTACTGTGGGTTTGTTTCAGTCAATAACCAGGCTTGCTTTCACTCTTTGTGCTGTGATTGACTAAACTCGCTTCTTATATTTCACGCAGAACTGGGATCGGGCGGAGACTCAACGTATAAGGTGTGCTGTTATTTGTATGGTTTTATGAAAATAGCTTCTCTGCTTTAATGCAACACATTAAATAGATCCTCGTTGAAGAAGCAAACTGTTTCCTATCCCTTGCCTCAATCCAATCAACAATACTGGCAGCTGCAAGTACTCATGGAGAATAAACACACCAACAATTTTTTCACTCCTGCTCTGCGTGCGCAAGTTGTGTTGGCTTTTGCTTGTTTGCCCCACTTTCATGTTGATTTTCTATTTCCAAATAAACTTGTGTCTACTTGTAATTTATATTGCTTAAAGGAATTCCCTATGTTTCCGTAACCAGTAGAAAGGCTGTATCTTTTGAGAGTATGATTTTCAAGTCTAATCCAAACGCAAGTGGCATACTGATTATCTATACACTGCGTATGTCACCAAAGACTAACCTGCAGACATTCTATCAGAGCACAGAAACTGCATTGGAGCCTATGGACGTTGGATACCTATGGTAAATGTCGATTTGGTGTATGTAGCAAAAATAAATCTAGTAATCGTACAGAACGTGGCCAGGAAGGCTTGACTCAACACCAGGCGGACGTACCATTGCTCCTGTATAGGGTCATTGTTAAATATGACACAGATTTAACATTCTTTCTGGATTAGCTTAGGAAATCAGATGGGACATCCAAGTGATATATTTTTGTTGCATGCTTCCGATATCCCAGCCGATATCCAACTAATGTCAATTAAAAATACCCATACTATACATTCAGTATATATCAGTAATACACCATTTGAAATTATTCTTCCAATACCATACCTTGCTGCCCTTCCGACAATCCCTTCTGCCATCCGTAACACACAACTTAGTCATGTTTGACTCACATCACCTGCGGACAGGCTTACACTGTTACATCAATTTTGCATAGGGTATTTGTCCAAACCAATATCAATCCAACATAAACATTTCACATCTCCCGATCACCTGGGAGATGGCCAATTTTTTTGCGATGAGTCCTTCAAGTCAGTGTAAAATTGTCGGAATCTTCCTCTTCAACTCAGCGCCCAACTTTTGATACATCGCGGCTTGAGTTATTTCCCACAATTGTACTCTTCCCACAAGAACATCCACGAGAGGCTTAAAGAAGTCTGATCTCAATTGTTTTCTGCAATAGTGACGTTTTCGTTCGCTGTGAGGGCATTTTTCAAGATCATGCATTGAAACAACGTCAGCATCAACATCCTCCACGGCCTCGTTGACACCCCAGCCGCGAATTCAAGTTTTGTATCTGAGCTCCAGCGTGAGGCGGCAGAGCGTGTTTATAGTAGTCAGACCGAGCTGAAGAGCACTGCGGCATTGGGCAAAGACTGGCTCCTTGTCTGGACCAATCAAAAGAACAACATTGGCAAAAGTTTTTTCGCGGCGAGAATCGACACGGGACTTGTGGCGTCGCAGAGGAGCAAAGAGGATTTGGACTGGTTTGGGGCCTACCAAGCATTGTTTTTACGAGAAACTGCAAAACTCTGTCAACCCGTTGAACACTTCAGAAAGTCTACCACATACCTTCAAACTTATTTCACCGACAGTCATTCAGTGTGCGGCATTCTTTCTGGTACTGCGTAAGTGATGATTCAGTGAACCCTTCGCGGGCACTAATAAGATCCCATGATCCCCAAAATCAGCTCCAGCTCAATAATAATTTTTGGTATCATACAAAGCGAAATAAAGATTGCTTTATTAATAATATATTAGCTGATTTGCATTCGTTTCAGTTGTGGTATTGAACCTTAGTACTATCTGACAATTCTCCAAACAAACAAACAAACAAACAAACGCGTCGGATAAAATCATCCTTCAACCAACACAACAATGTAAGCACTTAGTACCAAGAAGTATAAGCCGCAAAGTAATAGCACTGATGTAATATTACCAGACCATGAAAACTCTGCTCCTTCTCCTCGCCGCCAGTGTACTCGCGGCGCCCGTCGCCGAACCAACGCCCGCGTCCGATGCCGCCACTGCGGCGCTCGCCGCGGCACCCGCGTGCCTCACGCAGTGCCTCATTACCCTCGGGGCTCAGCACGCGCCGAAGCCACTGGCGGGCATCCCCGAAGTGTGCTACCTGATCGGCGGCACGACGGGCCGCAGCGTCGGCTTCGTGGCGACGTGTCTGCAGACGGCGTGCGGCGCCGCTGAGCTTCCGCGCGCGGCGGCGGCGCTGCTCGACGCGGCGTTCGCGAAGGGCGTCGCGTCCGCGTGCTTCGGCGTGTCGGAAGAGCAGCTGGCTGCGCGCGTCTACGACGCCGCGCGCCCCGTCGACGGCGAAAAGTACCACTTGTTCGGAAACACCGTCGCCATCCTGGCCGCCTACGGCATGCTCGCAAACACGCCGCCGTGCTTCGCCTCGTGTCTGGTGAGCGACGCGCTGCTGGACAAGTCGTCTCTGGCGTCCATCTGCATGCACGTGAACAACATGTCCGAGGGTGCCGGGGAAGGCGACGGCTTGTGTGTGGAGAAGGGCTGTGCCGAGGATCAAATTGCCGCTGGTAACAAGTGGTTCAAGTCAAATGCGGCCGCTTTTGGCGAACAGTGCAGTACTATTTTGAGTGCATTCAGAGTTTAAGTTCTTGATGTGTCTTTTATCTCAATAATACTGTGCTTGTTGTTTGAGAATTTGAGAGTGTTGGTGTCTAACCAAAGTTCCTGTGCAAAAAAAAATCCTTGATTTCAATGATTTGATTGACCGCCCGCCCGATGCGGCAGCGAAAGTTTCACTATGCGGGGCAGATCTTGGGATTTCCCTGCCGTCACGTCAATTGCCGCTGTCTTATCCATCGTTCCAGTGAATGCTTCTTTACTTCGTTTTGCCAATTCCATGCCTCCCTCCTTTTTGTCTTGCTGTGAACATGATTTTCACTGGCGCCGACGTCTCTCAGCCTGGCGAAGGCATCAAGAGTAAGTGTACTGGTTCTAATACCACAACGATATCTGTTTGAAGTTTCCGACGCGTGGGTCAAGGGTCATCAAAAATACTCTTTCTCTTTGTGATGCAGTAGTGATTCAGGAATACAAAATCGCGGAAGAGGGACAGCGCAAAGCATAAACAGAAATTAATCGTTGATTACATTTAAAAAAAATTTTTTTACGAACTTACCCTAAGTTCTTCAAACTGCAAGTCGAAAAAAAAAAATCTTTGATTTCTCGTTCAGCGGTCGCCTTGCCGCTCCATCATCGCGGAGTTTGAAAAATTTTGTCAAAGCCCAAAACCTAAACAGTGTCTCTAAGAAAAAAAAAAACAATCCCTCAAGAATTTTATTCGTAAATAATATACCGGATTACAGTGAAATTTCTTCCGCCTGCGACTAAATAAAGGGTGTGAACTTGAGTTGTTATATTCAAGTTTTAATAAAATCCAAAAGTTATTTAATACTACTTTGTCTTTTTATTCTCTCAAAAGGTCATAGATGGCTCCTAAAAAAAACAAACCCCCCCCTCCAACTCTGTTTGACGAATCTTTTTTCAACAGCCAACGTACCAAACAATCCACTTGCTTCCTTGGCAGTAGTACATTGTCCCAGCAGAGCACTGCTGAAACACCTTGGGTACAAGCACCACCAACAACTGGGCCACCACCAGAAGAGCCAGTGGTGGTGGTGGTAGCGGCCTTGGTGGTAGTCTTTGTGACAGGCTTTGTAGTGGTGGTGGTTGTAGTAGTACCGGCTTTGGTGGTGGTGGTAGTGGTGGTGGTAGCGGCCTTGGTTGTGGTTGTAGTTGTTGTTGTGGTCTTGGTTACCACACCGCTTGGGTTAAGAATACACTTCTTTTCACGGTTAGAGTATTCGTATTGAACATTGATGGTCGCACCGTCTCCACCTAATAAATATTAAAAAAAAAAAAAAAAAAAAAAAGATCAGTCTACTATAACTGTACATGCAAAAGAACTGTAACCCCCTTACCAACAACACCACCACATTGTCCATAACAAATATCCCCAATCTCACCATTCCCATTCCACCCCGACGTAGGATCCGGGTCAGTAACCGCCTCCAACAACTCATGAGCCGCAATACAAGTCATGGAATCAAACTGAGTAGGCCCCGGATACCCATTATGACACGTCGTCGCAGAACAATCCGGCATCATCGCATACGCAACCTTCTGTCCATTATAAGTAAACGACGCGTGATACGCACAGTACGAGGAACAACTGCTTGCTACAGTGGCATCGTATTCAGGACCATAGTGAACAGGGAAGTAAGCATCTGCAGGGATCGGCCCAACCACGCCGGACGCCAAGAGGGTCTTGACGACGGCGGCTGGATCGGTTCCTCCCGAAACGCTGCCTGTGAAGGATTTTACGAATTGGGAGGGGCCGAATTGGTAGCCGTTGGTGTTGTATTCGGTGAGCATGGAGTAGTGGGTTGAGCCCCCGATGCTGGCGTAGAAGGCGTTGGTTTTGGCTTGGTCGCGGGCGTTTCCGACGTAGACTGGGTAGATTTTGGCGTTTGGGAGGAGGCGGCCGCCGCCGTAGACTAAGGGACCTCCGTACGCGGCTTTGTTGTGGCCGTCGTTGACTGGAGCGAAAGCAAGGACTGCTTGGGCGGCAAGAGTGAGGGAGAGGATGTTGGCTATCATTTAGAAGGCAGTCTTTTTTTTTCGCTTGTGAGTGGCTTGGATGGGGAATGGTGGGGCAGACCCTTGCATTTATACCTAAATTCTGTGTGATCACTGCAGGCACGTGAAAAAATGGTCATGGGGTGGTTGAGGTGGCGATTGGTTTTCAATCACCGTAAAAATAGCTCGCCAAGACCTATCCGGAACTACATTGCGCAATAGCTACAGGACAAGCGGAGTCTTATGGAATACAGTCATACCTTTTTTTCTCTTGGAAGGCCATTCCCAAGGGTGGCGAGACACGCTTTGAATTCCATTCTTGTGATGGCCCCATGACATGGATATTCGCTTCCGTTCCGTGTTCCTTCCGGCCGGGGTCAAAAAAAAAAAAAGGAAACAGGGGAGGTTTATTTCATTGATTCAATCTTTTTGAGCGAATACACAAAAGCAGGTCCCTACAATTTGGATCGTCTCACTCCCAACTCCAACAGTTTTCCAAAAGCGGCAGCAAAGTCTACAAAAAAAAAAAGAGGTAAGAAAACGACGACATAACAACTTTTCGAGGCGGTCCGCAACCGTGTAGTGTACCTTTAAAAAACACTTCCTTGTCAGCTGCGTACTCTTCAACGATGGGTTTAAATTTAGAGTCCTTGATTAGCGCCAAATCAGGTCGGAAGCATCATCAACTCTTTTGAAGAGTCTTCGTATTGCTCTGGTCCGTTCCAGACCTTCTTGGTCCATGTTTCGTTGACCAAGAGCTGAGGAAAAACCGGTCGTGAGAAAAGAGACAAGTAACCCAACTGCAACTTAAAAACAGGCAACAACAACAACAACAACACCAAAAAAAAAGAATACATACCTTAAAATACTGGTTACTAAAACGAGTCGGAGTATTTGTCCAAGGACCAGTATATCCCGACCGATCCGTGTGACAGCGACCCAAAGTATGAGCACCTGAAAGAGCAACAATATCGCGGTCGTTGAATCCCATTCGGTAAAACACTTCGCGAATGTGGGAGGCGCCTTGAGACGCGTCAGGAAGTCTTCCGTTTGGTGGGATTTCATTTGTTTTTGGCTTTTCCTTATCGGTTCGCCCTGTTTGTTTTCCCCACCCAACAAAAGAACGAGTTAAAAAAAAAAACGAGAGACGCGTATAGGTCGAAAAAAAAAGGGATGTGGAGTGTATCATGGAATTTCTGACGTGACCCATGAGCATCCCATGAGTCCTATACGTTGGATTTCCAGAAACACCCAACACATCCTCTCCTCCCAGCCATACAACAATGCTATCGATTCGAAAGGAAAACAAAAAAATTCCTACCTGGAAACCAAGGTGTTCGTGGTCCGCCCATAGCTTCAATTGCAACAACGCCAGCCAAAGTCCACAAATCAGCACGAGAAACAGACGGATATTTCTTCTTGAGAGGCTCCAGCATAGCGCGAGCCTTCTCGAGACCTGATTTTTTTTTTGTTCGAATCGGTTTTGGGAAGAAGGAACAGACAGAGAGATAAAGTAAACCTGCATTCGCTCCATCAGTTGACTCTGGGCTGTATCTCATTGTAGCCCCGTCGGATCCACCCGTATTATCCTTCTTGGAATATGTTCCTGATGCATGCCAGGCGAGTCTGACTGTGGTTGGTAATTACTTGACGAAATACCTTTTACAAGAAACAAGGAAAGGAAAAGCTAACCAAGGACTGGTCCAATTGAACCATCATCCCACTGAGGATTCCTGAGCATCGATTTAATGTCTTGTTCGAGACTGAACCAGTCGGCGGAAGTCATATGTTTGGTTTTTTTTTTGTTAATAACAACTTTTTAAATTTATTTTTTTGAATAAAGTTTGATTTATTCGTCAATGTGCTTTGCATAGGCAGCTTCGTCCAACAGAGATTCGAGTTCTTCTGGGTTTGACAATTTGATCTTTGCAATCCATGCTGTGATTTCAAAGGGTGGGTCAGTATCATGAAAATGACTCAAAAATCACGCTTTTTTTTACCGTTCTCTTCTGGGCTCGAGTTGATCAGGGATGGTTCATCAGCGAGTTCAGTGTTGACGGCAACGACTTCTCCAGAGACTGGAGCGTAAATGTCAGAAGCCGCCTTGACGGATTCAACAGCAGAAATGTTGTCTGTTGTTTTTCTTGGTTGTCAACCACACACACACACACTCGCAACACTCAAAAAGCAGACAATTATCACCCACCCTTCTTGGCGTAAGTGTTTCCCACCGCTGGCAGTTCGATAAACACAACATCGCCCAGCGCCTTTTGCGCATAGTCGGAAATGCCAAAAGTGCCAATGCCGTCAGAGACTGAGATCCACTCGTGGTCCTTTGTGAAGCGCTTGGTGGCATAGCCGCGCAGGGTGATGATGCTGCTTGGACGGACACGCAGGGAGCGGGTGACAATGCGGGCAAACATTTTGCGTTGAAAGTGATTTGGGAGGAACGAGAAAAAAAGAGGGTCGGGTTCGAGACTAGTGATTTGGGGAAAAAGAAAAGAAAATTGAACAGCGGAAAACATCGGAAGCTTCCGGTGGATGTTGAGACTTGACTGGCAGTCATCGCTCTGACTTGTGATCTTATCGAGTGAACTCGAATAAATAATTCATAAATCTGGAAATAACTCAAGATTGTGGGTTAGCAACGTCCAGAAAAGTTCAAGTGTGGCAAAGCAAGTCCGAAAGTATAAAGCGAAATTGAGAATGTTTGAAAGGAAATGTTTTCTCTTCAAAACAGATTTCGTTCAGTTTCGTTGAATCTGATTCGCCCAACAGTTCTTGCCATGTCCTTGTCCATCCAGCCTTGCAAATACGGAGCCAGTTGCTTCAGAGTAAGCATCGATGAATAATATGCTATACAGCATATTTGTAAGTTGTATTTGTGACTGATCCGCTTGAGTTTACAGAAGAACCCGCAACACTTGCTGGACTTTAGCCACCCAGCACAACTCTCTACAAGCTCATCCACAGTAGCTGCAAAAAAGAAAATCACACCTGCTCCACCTGTCTCTACTCTTGCCCCTCCACCAGTCAATAATGCCGTGTCTCCACCCAGCCCCTCAATATTAAAACCACAAAGTTCACCTGTGGCAGACCCTTCAACTTCAACATCGAATGATGATTCAGATTCTCCCACAACAGATATCACAAATATTAATGGAATCAAACCCAAAACTCTCTTGGCGGACGGTGAAAAGATCCAAGAGGGAAACTACACAATCAAACGAACACACGACCATTATTATTGTACTTGCCAGGGATGGAGAATGAACAAACTTCCCATCGATGGTAAGAAAAAGCGTTTGTGTAAAAAGAGATGACTCATTCCTTAATCACAACATCCGCTCACAAAAATATAGCTCGTTCCTGTAAACATTTGAAAATCGTTCTTGGAGATGCATACGAAAACGCGCGGTTGAAATTCAAGAACCCTCAAGGACTCTTGCGCCCTGGACTTCAGGCGACAGCTCCGCAACCCAAGAAGAGAAAAGCCGAATCGTCCGATTCAGATGGAGACGGCGATGCACCATCCGGATTGAAAAAAGCCGCATCAAAGAAGAAGACTTCTAAAAAATCCGACCCAGAAGATGACGATGAAGATGCCGCAGAGAAATTCACCGCAAAGAACCGAGCAAAGCGTGATGAAATCAAACTCAAACAACCAGCACTCCTCCTCGCTCAGAAATACGAACCGGGATCACTTGATCCGACTGGATGGTGGATTAGCGAAAAGCTCGATGGAGTTCGCGCGTTTTGGGATCATGAGAGGCGGGAATTTGTATCTCGGTTGGGGAACCCTTTTACTGCTCCAGATTGGTTCAAGGACGCTATGCCTAAAGATTTGAGTTTGGATGGAGAGTTATTCGGAGGTAGGGGAAAGTTCAGTGAAACGATATCTGTCGTCAAGGTTGGTTTTTTTTTTCGAGTTGGCTCTTCACGAACTCATGTTTTTTTTCCAGACCATCAATTCTCCACACTGGAAAAAGGTTGATTATCAAGTTTTTGATTCTCCGACTCTGGCAGATCTCCCATTCGAAACGCGAATCGAAAAACTCAAGGCGTTATATCCCAACACCGACTCTACAACAGACTCTGCTTCCTCCTCCTCAACATCAACAAAAGCAAGCCACGTCAAAATCGTCCACCACGAAAAATGCAAAAACGCCGACCACATTCTCACAGCCCTCAAACAAGTCGAATCCAAAGGCGGCGAAGGCCTCATGCTTCGAGAACCCAAATCTCTCTACATTGGGAAACGCAGCACCACGTTACTCAAAGTCAAGAGCTTCTACGACGCAGAAGCGATCGTGGTGGGTTACGAGCCGGGAAAGGGGAGGAACGCAAACTGTAACTGGAAGTCTCAAATGCAAAATGGCGAGTGGGAAAGAGTTTAAAATTGGGACTGGGTTGAGTGATAAGGAGAGGCAGGATCCACCCAAGATTGGGGCTATTGTTACGTATCGGTTTCAGGAATTGACGAATGATGGGATCCCGCGGTTTCCCTCGTTTGTGTGTGTACGGCATTGATGCAGATAAACCGTCTGATGCGGTGATTCGGGAAGTCAAGAAGTAGATTTTCTTTTTGGATATGGAATCAGTCCCTTTCGTTCGTTTGTACAGAGAAGAATAAAAACTTGTTTTGAAATGCTTGGTCCAAACGCACCCCTTCAAAGTCCCACACCTCTCCCTTGCCTCCGCATCACAAACCAAACTTCAAATGCATCAAAAACACTTAAATCACTGCGAAACGATAAGCAATTTGCCGATGTCCTCCTCCTCGTTGGAAAGTCCCAAACTCCCTTCTACACCCACGCAAACATTCTCGCCTCAAAGTCCGAATATTTCAAGAGCGCTCTCTCGTCTCGTTGGAAGTCAAAATCAAAGTTGGAAATCCCAAAGTCCGTCCTCGCCGATTTCAAAACAAGCAGTGAATTCATGTATATCCGAGCGGTGCTCAAACACCCTGATGTTCATGTGCAAGTGATGGATAGCATTCTCGAGTATTTATATTCAGATTCAGTTGAGATTCAGTCTGACTTGGTGATGGAGGCTGCTGTGTTTGCAGACCAGATCCTCCTTGAGGATTTCAAAATTCAATGCGTTGATCATATGTTCTCACAACAAGAAGGAGGAAACGGAGGAGGACTCACGGCTTCAAATGCTCTCGAGTTGTACCATTTTTGTGGACGGTTAAACATGCCTCATCCTCAGGAACACGCCGCCTCCATCATGAAAGCCAACCTCCTGGAATCATTGGTAGCCGGCCGCGAATGGCTCGCAGGAATGAATGCTGAAAACGTGAAGGAGTTTTTCCAAAACACTCCTTCCTTCACAGCCGCACATCGCTGGGAAGTCTTGATTGCATGGTCCAAATCCTTACAAGAAACCGAATATATTTCCGTTGGGTCCGGTATAACAGCCGACTTTAATATCGAAACCGCGCAAAAAGATACAAAACCCATTCTCTCACTCGTCGGGTTATGTTCCCTCTCTCTCCAGGAATACCAATCACTTGTAACTCCATACCACTTTCTCCTCCCCGAATACCTCCGCGATTTCATCCGTGATCACTTTGAATCGATTGCAAACGCGCCCCCACTCTGGGAATCCAAAATATTGTGCCGGAAAAACATTCAAAAGTTGTTGACTTGCCTGACCGCAGAAATCAATGGAATCCAGCCCAGATTGCAGCAAAAGTCGTTGGAAGCTGAACTCTTGTTTCGTGGCTCGGGGTCTGGGTTCTCGGCCCGCGCGTTCCACGAGGCTTGTGATGGGAAAGTGAATACCGTCACGTTGATCAAGTTGGCGAATGGGAAGTTGGTTGGTGGGTATGGCGATTCCGCGTGGTCTTCGGAGGAAGAAGACATTCCAGTCAAGGAGGCGTTTTTGTTTTCAATCAAGTTCAAGAATCAAGGCGTGATGGTGTTGGATATACATGCGCTTAACCCGGAAGTCAAGGAGTTTCAGATGGCTGGGTTGCATGGGTATGGGCCCGCGTTTGGGAGTGGGCATGATTTGTGTATTTGTAAAAACAAGTGTTCATCGCAGTTGGGTTGTGGGTATTTGGGGAATGGGATCACATCGGCTGAGTTTCTTGTTCAGGGAGTGACAATTCGTGCTGTGCGGCTGACATTACCGAGTATGAAGTCTGTCAGTTGAGTTGAGAGACTTGAGAAGGGATAAGCCCTATCTTTTTTGCTGCGCTGAGATATCCAATAGATTAATCACAAGAGGAATGTATAAAATCGTATTCATAAAAGATAATTAAGTAAATCTTTTGAAATGTTTTTATTCTCTTTTTCTCAGTATTTAAGTTCTATCGCCGTTATGAGAGTGAGTAGACCCAGCCAACGCTGGCCCAACCTAATAACTGCTCCTCTTTTTAGGTTATCGAAAAGATCAACAGACCACTGACCATGCGGCCAGCAAAGACAATGAAGGCTGCTCCTTGTGCTCCTGAAATCTCAACACTCTTCAACTGCTGGAGAGCTCTCGATGTGGATGCAAAAGGATGCACTGAATCAGCAAAGGCTTTGGCTGTGTGTATGGCGGCTCCAGTTGAGTTTTATTCTTTTTCACTCGCTGTGACCGAGTTTTGACTGTGTTTGCAGATGAAAACAGCAAAAACATCTTCAGTTTCAGATATCAACAAGAAGCTGGCGAAACTACGACTTGGAAAAACTCTTTAATTTTATCATGGAAATGACTCGGAACCGTTTTTTTTGATGATGGGGGAAAACGGAATAATATACACCAAGTCTATTCATCACTTCTTTATGCCTTGGATCCACTGCCTCCAGCCGTCTTTTTCCATTGAAAATAGTTGCATCGAAATTCAGTCACTGTTTTGCTCCATTTTGAGTCTCGCATTAGGCGTTGTTCCTCGCCACTGACACCGGCGACTGTATTCTCCGGAAACGATAACGGCTTTGCATCTGATGGACCAACAGCTCGAGCGCAGAGATAAAACATGCGTCCTTGATTCGGTCCACTTTTGTTCACCTTCAAACGCAAAAACTGCTTTTAGAAATCCAAACAAACTGTGTTCAAGCTGAGAGATTGTATCGTACCCGAAATTCTTTCGTTTCTTCTCCGTGGTAGCATTTCGGATTCTCTGGTTTTTTCAAAAGGGATTTCCATGCGTTGACACTTTCCAGTTTGGTAGTTGCTGATGAAGAAGAAGAGGAGGGCAAGGTAGCAGCAGAGGTGAATTGGTGAGAGGAATATTCTTCGAATTCATTGTCAGGTAAAGAAGCGGATTTTGCTGGTTGGATAGGCGGTGGCTCCTTGCAGGTTGACGGTCCCTTTTTGAAAAATGCGGAGATGGATGGTTGTTTTACAGCTGTCGCTGGTTTCTTGGTAGGATTTGTAGTTGGTTTGCTTGCAATCGTCGCGGGAGCGGTAAAGTCACTTGCAATTTGGCCTTGGATTATGCTTTCGTCCTCGGCTTTCCTTTTCAGGCCACTAGATTGCACACCATGGCTGCCGGTATGGCTATTGTATACTGCAGTCGTCGTATACCCGAACCATCCCTTTAAACTAGTTTGGCGGCCTTTTCCAGATACTTCATCCCACAACTCTGCACATCCTGGAGGTGCTGGAGTAGGGGCTGAGAGATTCGAAACAGAATGTCCCATAACGTCGCTCAGTAGTTGATGTGTTTCTGGATTCTTTGCAGCCAGCCTTGCAACGACAGGACAATGGTCCGAACCCATCACGTCAGGTCGGATATCGCAACCTTCGAACCAAGGTAATAGCTTCGGAGAAACCAGAATGTAATCAAGACGCGTTCCAAAATTGGCTCGTCTGACGTGATGATTGTGAGTGAAAAAAACGATCGATTCAAGAAGGAGGATTTCGTTTTACCTTGCATCAATTAATGTATTCCAACAAGTAAAAGCCCCTTTTCGATCTGGCTGAAACCATCGGAATAAATCCACAAGCATGGATTCAGAAGACTCTTCCCTTCCCTGAGTTGTTGGCTCCATCAACTCATCCATCCACTTCCGACCAGCTGTATCCCCAAACTCATCCAGCTTGTTTTCGCGTACATTGTTTCCAGGATCACAGTGATCGATTGGTTTGTGGCACACATTGAGATCGCCCAATAGAATGACGTTGCGTTTGGAGGTTTGAGTGAGGGATTTGATGAGAAGGGAAATGGCCCTTTGGAATCGCGTTTTGAAATGAAAGCGAGCTTCTTCGTCCGGACATGCTCGGGGAAAGTATCCCTTTTTTGGCAGTTAACAAAGGAGAAGCTTGGAGATATACTCTTTTCTCTCACATTCACCAGGATGAATAATCCATGATCGGAAATAACTAACCGTCCTTCTTCATCCATATCTTTCAACTCTTTGATTGTAAACGTATCTCCTTTTGAAGCTGAAAGAATGGAATTGACCGCGATTTTAAGTTCAGGACAGGAGAATCCGGATAAGGTGCCATTGAGTGGAGAAACGGTACATCCGCCAAGGAATCCTTGCTGCGACGAGAAAGGAGTTGCCAGTAATGTTTTGGGAGTAATTGTTGAAACGCCACTGTATCCCGTCTTGTGCTAAAATATGTATGCATTTTTAGATTAGGTCACTATTGGTAGAGGAGCAATCACATACTTTACTGTATGCATGAAACGAGTGAAATCCGTCGATTGCAGCAAAGCCTTCGCGAATGATTCGATCTTTGGTGCATTTGAATTCCTGTAAGCAGTAGACTGTGTTTGCGATGCTTGTTTTTGACGGAACCAGTTTATCCAAAAGATCTTTGTTTGATTCTTTGGGAAAGAGTTTCTGGATTGGAAGGTTTCTCTGTTCTGTCAAATCGATGATGTTGAAGAAATCAACGACAACAGCCAAACCTTCAGAGCCATGAACCCCTAGAGTCAGTTTCAGCGATTTCAAAGTTTTCAAAGTAAGAAGGCATTCAACAGTACGTTAACGTTCCAAGAGACGATATCCATTAACTGAATTATTAATGTTAAATATCTTATTTTATTTTTATTTTAACCAATAATAATGGACCTCAACGTTCTCCGTACGAAAATCGACTCTTTGGATTCGCAGCTTGTTGAGCTTCTCAACGAAAGAGCGCAAGTGTCAATCAACATTGGCCTGGCAAAGGGCTCAGCTTCGAGTGAACCAACTGGCGGAACGCCTGAAGAAAGATCAACGAAGCGAAAGATCCAGCAGGACCACATCCACCAACCCGCAAGGGAGCTCAAAGTATACGAACGGGTCAAGAAGCTTAACCACGGGCCGCTGAAGGACAATGCAATCGAGGCGATATACAGGTGTTTTGTGACGTCGACTCAACAACTCAAACGAGCCCCTTCTGATGCTCTTTGCTGTGTTTCAGAGAAATCATGAGTGCTTCCATCTCGCTCCAGCGCCAAATCACCGTTGCCTTCCTGGGTCCCCGTGGCTCTTACACTGCCCAAGTGGCAAGTAATCGCTTTGGAGATTCTGTTGCCTACAGTGACATGCCAACGATTGGCGATGTTATCAAAGCTGTATTGGCAAAGACTGTGACTTATGGTGTGGTTCCCATCGAGAATTCCACAATGTAAATTCCCTGGCCATGAGATTCAACCCACAACTAAACGACACGTTTCGATTCATAAATTTTAAAGGGGAAATGTGGATGCTACTCTGGATGCTCTTGTGAAGGCCACTCAGGACGCGACTGAAGAAAATAAGGTTCAGATTCGTGCTGAGCATTACTTGCCAATCCATCATTGTCTTTTGAGTACCGCAACCGACAAATCTGCAATTAAGAAAGTATATAGCCATGCACAGGTGTGTTTTGCGTTGTTTGAGTGTTGAGGAATTAATCCCGATTGAATCATTATTTCCAGTCCATCGGCCAAACTTCACAATGGTATGAATCCAACATGAAGGGAGTTGAACGAATCGCTGTTTCCAGCAACAGTGCTGCTGCCGTTCTCGCCAGCAAAGAACCAGGAAGTGCTGCCATTTGTGGTGAACAGTGTGCCGAAATGTATGGACTGAATGTGCTCGAAAGAAACATTGAAGACAAGAAGAGTATGTTTAATAGCATCATCGTCTGGAAAGTGTAACTCTCAACAAACCAAAAAAAAACTGACAACAGACAACACGACCCGTTTCTTCATCTTGGGAGACAAGTGTGAACCTCCAACCGGATCTGACAAAACCATTCTGTACTTCACAGTAGACCATCGTCAACCAGGATCTCTCGTCGATGCACTCAATGTCTTGAAAGTGCGTAAAATCAACTTAACTAAGATCGATTCACGGCCGAGCGGCGCGTCTCCGTGGAATTACTTTTTCTTTATTGAATTTTCGGGCCATTGGGAGGACAAGAATGTTCGGGTTGCTTTGGAGGAGATAAAGGCTTTTTGTTTGGAGGTTCATGTTTTGGGATCTTATCCTGATCAAAGGCCTTCTCAGAGCTGAGGATGTCCGCGGTGTGTGTTTCAAGATGATAAAAATCCATCACTCTCCTTTTATGTTGTGGTGAAATTAAATGTCACTGAAAACCGTTCTACCTGAGATTGCAGCACTGATTACACTTCAGTTGGAAACATCCGATTTGAAAAGTCTTGCGCTGGCAACCAAGTCTGCCTTCACATACTTGATCTTGGACAATGCCTCGTTTGCAGTGCGACACATCAACCACAAGTTGAAAACTTCTCAGCTATCGCCTATAGACTATTGCTACAACTTCTATTGCTGGCGTTCTGTCTCCTATATCTATCGGAGGCATTTTCTTCAGCTAATCCTCCAAGTTGCAAAGTACGCCGATTTTACCAACGTCATCTACAACATCAAAAATTGGCCAAGCAGTCCGGCAACAGGGGCTTTCTTTGTTCAAGATCTTTTGAGTAATCCAATGTTTGATGCAGCAGTCAATAACAGCGCTCTTCTTCAGTGGGCTTGTGTATCAAAGTGGAATACAGAAACAATCCGACAATTGCTGCGACACCCATCTATTGATCCTGCTGCAGGGGAATCAAATTCATTTGTTTTGGCATGCAGAACTGGAAATGTGGAAACTGTACAGCTTCTCCTTGAAGATCCGCGAGTTGATCCATTGGCTCAACAAAATCTTGCACTGGCAGTTGCAGCCGAGCATGGACAATTGGAGATTGTGCGGCTACTTTTACCGAATACACCGCTTCCGATAACAGATGGAACGAGAAGGGCTATAGAGGGAGCGTTGTATGGGGGATTTCTAGAAATAGCCAATCTGTTGGGGAATCGAATGAATCTAGTGTCCATCGCCTATGATGGAGTCTTGTTTCACGCCATGTCACAAGGCAATTTGGAAGTCATTCGCTTTTTGTTGGCGAAAACCAAGTTGGGATTCCATCCATCGGACCCTTCCATCAGACGGCGTTTTCTCTTGGATTATCCGAATGAAAACTTTGATGATCCCCAAGAGTCTCTTCTCTTGTGGTCCTGTTGGCATGGTCATGAAGAGTTTGTGGATATACTCTTGAAAAAGAAATTGGTTGCTGATCCTTCTATTCGAGACAACATTGCGATACGACACGCGTCTGCTGGTGGTTTCTTGGGAATTGTTCGGTTGTTATTGAAATGCCCCACAGTTGACGCCTCGGCAGACGATAATTATGCAATACGAATGGCATGTCGCGGCGGCCACACAGAAACTGTCGGCATCTTACTAGAGGTCCCTGGAGTCAATCCATGTGCTATGGACTTTTTTGCCGTGAAAGCTGCTGCCGCACATGGTCATTCTGAAACCCTTCAAGTTCTGTTAAAGGACTGTCGGCTTTGGCACAATTATTACAAGGTGACACCCGATTGCTATGCAATGCAGTGGGCTACTAAGCGCGGATATACACGTGTCATTCGGATTTTGAAGGAGTACCAAAAGTCTCTTGATCTTTGTAGCATATGTGGAAAACGGTTTGGAACAGTTGGGGGGCTGAAAACTCATGAGATGAAGTGTAAATTGAAATAGAATAAAGCTTTGCTTTGAAGAGGCTTGAAGGCGTTATTGGTATTCCAGTCTTTATTGTTGCCCAAAACATATAATGCTTTCGGACCGCGCGTCATAATCGGTTCCAATAAAAATACAAATAATGTTGGATTCCGGGAGCAGTCTTCTGGCTCCGTAGTCGTGTGCTATGGGTAATCCATCTCTCCGGTCCACACCATCCAGAGCAACCAAATCAAGCTCAAAAACAACCTGATCGGGATCATCTGAGTGATGGACAATGTACGAGCTTCTTTCAGGGTTCTCCCATGAATGATTAAGCTTCAGTTTGTATGGGTGACTCTTTTGCCCAGAGAAAAGAGCCGGCAACGCACCGCCCATCAGAATAACTGTTTGATCATAGTCTTGTTTTTCCTGATCCGTCGGAAGGTACCAATATCCACTCAACGTCTGTATAAAATCGGGATGCAATGTCGCCTTGTACACTATTCGTTGCGGCTCGGGCGAAGGGAGTTGCTGAAAGTGGGCACCAGTGACCGAATTCTCGTCTGGAATAACCAGTTTGTGTTCTTGGAACTCACAAGCGCCATTGGCATCAAAGTCGTCCAGAAGCACTTTCAGCAACAGCGTTTCCTCGTCAAAGAGAACCACTTGGAGGCCGTCGGTGTCACACAAGCCAGAAAGCGGCAAGTTGAGGGAATTATGCCCAGAAGAGGTGTTTGCGCAAACAAGCCAAAAGTCGCTTTTTGAGGGCAGGCAGCTCGTGAATTTCCTATCGAATTGGGAGCTTGCACGGATAAGGACCAGAGATCGCGATACTGGATGCACTGGCACATGCTCTTCCTTCTGGTGGCAGAGTGGTATTGTGACTGAAGTCCACGGCATTTCTGTCGTTGTTCCGTCAAGTGGTCAAGCTTGAGATTTAAAAACCATTCAGCATTCGCACTTGGTCAGACTTGTGAGACCACGAAACCCCAAATAAAGCAATGATTATCAAAAATCATCAGTCCCTGTTTATTCGATGCTTTCTTCTTGCAGATGACCAACACCGTAAAAGCAAATCACATCATTTGTTAATCCCACAAATATATATGGAGCACCGGGCATTAATTCTCCCCAGCCATTGTAAAGAAATGTATGAGTCTCTGGGAGTGGAATCGTTTTCAAATACTCCCTCGTTCGCCAATTGTGCAAATGCATCACGTCCATCATGAAATCCTCATTCCGCCCATTGGGTAACAGCACATAATTCCCATCGAAAGCTTGAATGCTGTGGTTGCTGTGGTGATTCACTGGAATCTCGGAAATGACCGTCTTTGGATCATCTGGTGCATAGAATCTGAAGTCCCGTCAGTCCAATTTCGAGGAATAATCTGCTCCGCAATAAAGCCTTGCGCATTCTTGGCATATCTTCTGTAACTTCCGTCGCTTGGTTTCGCCAGCGGTACGGGTGCTGGTGGTAGTGTTTCGAATTCAGCCATCAACAGCTTTTCGGCCGCACATTTCGCATCACTATTATCCCACACGAAATACAAGTCTTTTATAAAAGTAGGATTTCTTGAGACTTTGTACGCAATACGGCGGACTGGTTCTTCTGGGATAAACTCAAAGTGAATTCCAGCATAAGAGTCCGCCTCAGGAACTACAAGGTTGAATTTTTTCACTTTGGCTCTTCCTTCCGAGTCAAAATCATCCAAAAGAATCTGCAGAGTTCTGGAGTCCTTGTCGAAATGAATCAGTTGGATACGGTCTGTGTCCCTGAGTGGCAGTGACAAGTTGAGGGTTTGGCCTTCATCGCCATCATTGAATGTTGCTTTGATGACTGCAAAACTGTCTTTCGTTGGAAGCCTCAAGAAGTCAGATCCAATGCCATGCACAAAGACAAGCGATCGGGTCAGCGGGTAATAGCGAAAGCCTTGATTGGATTCGAACGGGATATCGACAACTGTCCATCTTGCTTCTTCGGTAATCCAGCGGTTCATTGCTAATTTGCTTTGATTTTGGTTCGAGTGTTGCTGTGTGAGTGGAGGTGTAACTGTTTCGCAGTGGCGGACTTGGGTGGACTCCAACAGATAACAAATTAACAGACAAATACCTAAAGAAACAGTAATAATGTCACTCAAATCAGTTCTTCCAGAAGTTGCTACAGTCATTATCCAACAGCTTCCACTTGTTACAAGTACAACCGAAACAGGCTTCACTGTCAATTTTCGACTCTTGTAGAAGGACAACATCATAAGACAGGAGCTCCAATAAGCTCTCCCGCTTCATATGTTTAACAGCGTTCCGAACTGAGTTGGGGTTCCAGCAAGCAACACGCAAGTTTAGCGCCAGACCCTGTTCATGCTCCAACCCAGCAGACATCGCAGTAGTAATAGTATGCATTTGATATTTTACGGCCAGTTGCGATCTAGCCACTACTGAAAATCCGCCGCTTCTTCTCTAACTAGTGGTACATCGATAAGGACACGAGGATTTCGAACGCTAGTCATCAGGATTTTCACAGACCGCTTTCCATCCAAGGAGGTAGCATTTCCCCAGTAGTTTCCTTCAGAATCCCACTCAGACTTGAGGCGGAAAGCACGGATCAGAGGCATCCCAGCAAGGGCAGGAAAACTAGCAGTCACTCCTGGAGGCAGTGGAGGAAGGATCCAAGTAGTCTGAGGGGCGGAAACACCTTCAGCAACCTCCCAGACAGCACCGAGTGTAATACCAAACACCCTCTTCCTTCCACTATCGGCTGTGACCATAAACAGACGAACAATACGCTTGATGTCCCCAGCTTTCGACAACGAAGTAGCGACGGCATGTTGGATAAAATTCGACTCTGAACCATTGTCTTTTGGGACCAAGTCAAGCATGATTGCATTCTGGTACTTCACATTGCGTAGGTGAGGGGCAGGAAATAAAGCAAACTGAGTTCGATGATCCCGCAGTCGTTCGATATCATCATCAGTCCTTCCACGCGCTGAAAAATGCGTCGATACAAATTCGCGCCCAACAGGAACTGTCTGATAAGACTGATTCAAAACACGATCCTTCGACCTCACAAATCCCGCAAAGTCGTCCAGCCGAGAGACATCGTCATAGTTCCGTTGGAATAAGTTCACCACTGAAGTTGGTAGGTGCTCCGGATCAACTGGCACATCCATGAAACGTTGAGTAATGTGACGTTCGACATCCTCCGTCATTGCCATATTCAGCTGTGAAATCGGAGCTGCATCCGTATACTCCCGAGTCAGTCCCGTCCAAGAATTCAAGACCTTCCTGACCGGTTCGAAGGCCAGCAACTGCTCCAACTTAACAACACAGCCGCTGGTGTTCATTGACTTCAGGATATCAGCTGCAACAGCTTCAGGGTCCAGAACGCCGGAAGGCCCCTTCCTGACAAGCTTGTAAGGTCTTTTTGGAACTTGAGACTGCGGATCAAACTTGACAAACTTCTTTGGCGGCGCCTGAGCAACAGGAGTTTGAGGAGCTGGCTGACTTGTACCATTGCTACCACCAAACACCTTCTTCAAGGTAGGTTTTGCAGGCTCCGCAACAGGCCTCGAGACAGGTTTTGGGGGCTCCTCGACAAACTCACGGGTAGAAGAGCGGGTACGACGTTGAAGTTCATCGCCAGCGGCAGCATCCTCAGCACGTCTCTTGATGAAAGCTCGTGTTTCCAATACTTCGGCAGCCATTTGTTCGACAGTAAACAAACCATCATCACCAAAACGCGCAACCAGTGAATCATGAGTGTCGCGTATCTCACTATCCGAGACTTCAACCCCACACATTTGGGAGAACAACTTCGATGCCGGATAGATGTCACCATCCTCTTTCAATTCCAAGTAGATTGGTGAATCTTCAAGACTGGGGTCAACTAATGGAACGTAGACAACGCCCGCAACATCGGCAGCAACATGCACTTCATTCAGAAATACCCGAACTGATGGCGTTTCCTCGACCCAAGGCTCATCCTTCAAAGTGGGACAGACTTGACGTGGTTCGACCCAAAGTTCGTCTATCAAAGTGTTTGCCATCCTCAATGACGAATAAGTTTCCTCGTCATTGTCCCCAAACTCGGATTCCGACAAATCGTAGTCGTCATAGTCAATAATACCATCGACCAGATTGGAACCTGAAGCAACACCTGATCCGCCACCCTTCTCACTTGTGATTAACTTTCAACACCCGCCTTTCCTGATAGCAGGTGGTACTTTCTCACCCCTGAAGGTAATGAACAACTTCCCAAACCGTTCACCAACATCCACAGGCCAACCATTCTTTTTATCCAAGTTGAACTGGTTGCAATTTCTCACATCCCGAGACTCATGACCTGGTACTCCACATGCATTATCACAGTACATGCACAGGAAAGGGGTCGACTTCGCCCCAGACTGTTGTCCGACAGCTTGATTAACTTCGACAACAGGATGACCACCAACTCCCGGCTGCAAAGACTTCAATAATTCCATCATACTGGCTTGATTCAACCTCATAGCCTCAAACTGCTGTCGTAAATCCTCAGTTGATGTTGATGCTGGCACATCTGGGACAGGATTCTTTGCCACAGATTTCCCCTTCCGATCTTTTCGCCGCTTCTGCTCGTCCTCGGAATCAGTATCAGAATCAGAACTACTCGATGAATCCGAAGTGGAACTTGGAGAATCCTCGGATGAATCTTCAGAGTCAGTCGTCACCCGCTTCTTTTTCTTCTTCGATGAAACCGCTTTAACTTTCCGTAGCTTTTTGTCGAGACTTAGGATCATTCGACAAAAGCCCTTCCACTCCGAATTTTGCTTCCCATCCAGCCCAACAATGGAGTCAATAGCCTTCTCAGCAACCCTTCTTGAGCAACCCTTCAGGAATATTGACACCTTCAGAGAATCATCCGGAGCGGCAATTTCGTCAATAGCAACGAGCAGTCGGTTGAATTCTCCGAGATATTCGGCAAGGGAATATTTTTCCGTTCTCTTTTGACTCTTCGCTAGCTTTGTCAAGGTCTCCAATGTTATGATTTCGTCCTGATCGGCAAACTCCTTCTGGAGCCATTCAACGACAGCATTACATGTGAGCTCAAAATCAGCTGATGCGTCATGCTTCAGCTTGTCCCATAGCTGGAACTGGCTGAAGATAGCTCGCGAGAGTCGACCAACCACAAATCCAATCTTTCTGGCTTCTGTATCATGACCCTTCCGACCGATCTCTTTCCGACAATACTCCAAAAAGACACTGACATCCCATAATTTAACTGACTGTAGTAGTAGATTGGTACGCTCGCCACTGTTACAAGTACAACCGAAACAAGATACGAAGGCTCCGATTCGGATTAGATTAAGAGTCTTCGTCGTTGCCGTTGCACAGGATAGATGATAGGTAGATGTGTGTGTGTGTAGAAGAATAACTGGTTCGACTACGACAGTATACCGACGGCGTGTGTGACGACAGGCAGCCGGTGTTGAATTATGGGCAGTCGACAAATCCTAATTAAACCTTCAAACAGCGCGTCAATAATTTGTTCCACGCGCGGCAAGGCAAATCAAGGGTCGAGGAAGCGGTGGTAGTACCTTCAAACAGCGCGTCAATAATTCGTTCCACGCGCGGCAAGGCAAATCAAGGGTCGAGGAAGCGGTGGTAGTACCTTTAGGTTCAAAGACAAGGATAAACAAGTGTCAGAACCCAAGTCAAGCCAAGCACAAGCCACCAACGATTCAAAGTACCTTCAAACAGCGCGTCAATAATTCGTTCCACGCGCGGCAAGGCAAATCAAGGGTCGAGGAAGCGGTGGTAGTACCTAATGAGAGCAATTTGATAGCGTCACAATCGACAGAGGAGAAGGATGGGAGTTTTAACAACAGGTAGTTTTGGGATAAAAAAAAGAAAAGGAGCCAAGCATGGAGAAAATAGGATTCACCAAATTCCACCCCAAATAACCAAGCAATTTAGAACAAGGGGAAAAATAAGAGTGTGAAAAATCACGAAATTTAATAAATGTGAAGAAAGTAAACTAATACTAATAATAAAACCGCTTCCGGCAAGGGTGTAACACACTTAGAAGTGACCTGCACAACCTTGCCCTGGCAACAAAGTCTGCTTTTTCCACTTTGATCCTCCACGATTTAACTGCGGCTCACACTCACATTGCGCTGAAGAAGAAGAACATACATTGCCGGGACTTTTTTGGAGAGGAAATTGACTGGGCGGCTTTGCCGTTGACTTACCGGACAGTCATATTCGAGTTCATACTCCAGAACCACCAACAAACGAAGTACATGTATCCGAGACTCTGTCCAACCAGTCCAAAAAGTGCCCTTGTCTTAATTAAACAAATTTTTGCTGGTTTCGAAGAGTTGGAAGGCTGCAATTACTGGACTGGGCCTGTACAGTTGGCTTCGGTGCTGATGCAGTTAAACTCTTGTTGGATGCTGGATTTGATCCTACAGCTTCCAATAATTTGGCAATACGAAGGGCAGCAACGGAAGGGCATTTGGATATCGTGCCCTTGTTGATGCAAGATGATCGAGTCAATCCAGCAGATAACCACAACGCAGCTATAGTGGGGGCGTCTCGTGAAGGGCATGTAGATGTCATCAATTGTCTCTTGGAAGATTCCCGTGTGAATCCGTGTGATCAGAATAACAAGGCCATCGAGTGGGCGTTTGAGAAGGCAGATGCAGCGGTAGCCGAAGCTCTAATGGCAACAGGTCGCATTTCATTAGAAGGGATGAAACTTTCTTCCCATATGAAATATTCTCTGGAACGGAATAGGGAGCGTATGATCTGGTTCCTCCTGAACCACACACATCTTGGGAAGGAGCGAGATCGCCCCAGCCAGGAATATGATCCAGATCCACAAGGCTCCTTGTTTCTTTGGTCGGCGTGGAATTCGCGCCTTGAATTTATCAAGTTTTTGGTTGAAAAGGAGTTGGTCAGTGTGGATATGAAAGATAATTGTGCCATTCGTCACGCTGCAGCAGAAGGACATGTTGAGGTGGTGGATTTCTTGCTCAAAACTGGGAAAGTAGACGCATCTGCTGATGATAATTACGCGATTCGATGGGCTTCGAGGCACGGGTACACTAAAGTCGTGAGACTATTGCTGAAAGATGGGAATGTGGATCCTTCGGCGCAGAATAACTTCGCTCTGAAGGCTGCAGCGGCACATGGTCACACAGCTACTGTAGAATTACTGTTGAAAGACAAACGCGTGGATTTAGAAAGCTGTAGAGAATACGCAATGCATTGGGCCATCAAGGAGAATTTTACAGATGTCGTGGATTTGTTGAACAAATATCGATATATTTTTAATGCATGCAATAATATGCATACAATTATTCGTTATTCTATTTGAGTAATGCATCCAAATGTCTTCAAGAACAGTGTTTGCTCTTTTGGTGCTGTACCTCGCGCTGGTCTGTCCCCAACCAATAACAATATTTGTAAATTTGATGCGCTTCACTTGCAGGAGCTGTTTGATACATCAAAGAGTCCAACAACAACCCCAGTTGAAGTTGCTCTGTCGGAACTAGAAGCACAAACACTACAGCTTAGAAACCAATCATACCAGCAAACGAAGCATCGTTTTGAAGATGCATCTAATTCAGGAGAGACGACTTTCTTTATGAATACAACAGCATTATTCAAAGGTTGGTCAACTTATCTATTTCAAGTCAACACCAACTAAATGAAACGCAACGCCAGGAAAATACTCACCCGTCGTTCAAACTGAAAATAAATCCGCCGAATCAGGACTCCGCCGCGGCAGTTTTGATTGGTCGACACCAGGAGCAATATCATTCCATCTGTTTGACGATCACAGCTTCAATGAAAAAGCGTCATTTGTCGATGGAATCGTACGCATTAAAGTTCCTGGTCAGGGAATTGAGTACAAAGTAGCTGCGAGTGGAAGGCGGGTTTTGAATGCACGAAGGTCGCGCGTTCTCGCTGTTTCAGTGGCTGGAGTTCACATTCTTGAGAATGGACGACTTTATCTGACGGGAATTGCACACGGGTGTCGTTATCTCTATTTTTTCAGCTTCTTCCTTTTTGATCGTGGAACTGATTCTTATTCTTCAGAAACACTTCAGCGACGGCAAACCTTGATAAAATTCTGTCCATAATTCCTTCGCCGCACGAATATACCATGGCCAAAGGCCTTGTTGTTTCATTTTACGAGAAGGCATTAGAAAGACTGCGATATATATCTGAAGAAATGGAAGATGCTGATGACATTGGTATCTCCAGAAAATTGGGCATGGAATGTTCTAAACGTCCCGGTTATTAGTTCCGGCTTTCGTGTCTGATGTCAAATGTCAGGTTCAACATGGTTCTTCAAATGAGGAGCATCAAAAAAGTACTCTCAATTCGGAACTTCAGGAATATGAGCAAGGTACGGTACCTACAATTAAAGAGAAAGAATGCCAATTTTCTATGGAGATAGAACTCATTGATACCAGAGGTCTTCCTGAATCAAACGTCCAGCCGGGCCCTATCATGACAAATATCAGCATTCACTCACCCGATTGCCAGCTGCTCCTCACTTCCACAGCTGTAGGGACGAAAATTGAAATATACCGGCGAAAAATGATAAACTACGCTGTCCTGGTGTGGCTATCATCTGGCGTTGAGCTCTATGCCCTCTTCACTCAAATGGCATATTCAAGCACGCCCAGCAAACGATCCAAAGTCTCCCAAACCACAATCGTAATCATGATTTGCTATGATGCATACCTAGCTATGCTGCACTTTATTCTTGGCGGCGTTCTTGGTGGGGATGCATTCTTGGCATTTGCAGGCGCTTCCTTCATAAAGTTTCTCGGATTTGCTGTGTTTGGCATCCGTTACCTTCTGGATCTGTGCAAATCAAGAGGTCCCGGAAATAGTGCAGATTCTGGGATTGGGATTTTCTATTCGCGGTTCTGCACATATTTGATTGGCGGTATCTTCTTCTTTTACCAGTTTGGGTCATCGTCTCCTTTTATTGCGACAGTGACGGGAGTCGTCATGAGTTCTTTATGGGTTCCTCAGATCTTTGTGTTTGTGACATCTTGAATTTATTGAGCATCCTGGCTGAACTTCAGTTTTTTGTTTCCAAAAGGAATATTCATCGAAATACGATTGACGCTCTGCATCCAAATTATATTATATTGAATTCCGGAGCTCGCTTGATTCTGCCCATCTACTTTCTGGCGTGTCCAAAAAATATCTTGACAACAACAGCTATTGCTGGATGGCCCAAACTATTGGCTTGCTGCAAGTCTTATTTCCTGGATTTTTTTCCAGGCTGCAGTTTTATTCATACAGGATCGAATTGGCGCCCGTGCGTTTATTCCCGATTTGGTAAATATTCCATCCTCAAAGCATTAGCACGATGACCTTACTTCTTTTATCACAGCTTTATCCCGCCCGATATGATTATCATCCAATTCTGGAGTTTGGCCCGCCATCAGTATTTCCTGATCGCCGTGAATCTGCAGCCACATCGCCAGATTCATCTCCGATGAAAAGATTCGGAAGACGACGGGATTCATATGTCCGCGTGGAATCCAGGGAATGCTCCATCTGTTTCAGCGATTTGTTCGTTGAAGATGGCAGGGAATCAAGCAAAAGCAGTAAAAAAGGAAGACCAAGCGGATTCAATGGTAATGCCTTGGCTGTTGAAAGGAAACGGTACATGGTGACGCCCTTGCTTTACACGTTTTTCATTCGGATTGTTTGCTGAGGTGGATGGAAATGAAAATGGAGGTGATTCTATGTGTCCTTTTTGTACGTCCTGATGTCTATTGAACAACTTTAACTTAACAGTGCCCTGTCTGTCGAAAAGAGTTGCCCCCACCATGAACTACTACTTTTTAATTTATTTACGAATGCTGGAGACAATACATGTGAATGCAAATCATACAACAATATAGACAAACGAAGAAGGAAATCGAAAACAAAAAGGAGAACACACGTCTACCCTTACTCCTCCTCATACTCCACCCACTTCCTCCTCTTCATCGATATCAATGACAAACTTTTTTACAAAAACAGCAAAGCAGAAACAAGATGCAACCATGGGAGTCATTGTGATCAAAAACATTTGCATCGGTGATATATTCATTGAAGGGAATATATTGGGGAAAGACGCGTGAAGAGTCTTATCTCCCAACACCCATGATATTGCAGCAAACAGCGACTGAACGGCTTTATAAAATCCAGCATATCGAGAATTAATTGCAGCGTCATGTGAAAGCGAACCAAGAAGCCAGTAAGTGTAGGCTTGAAAAAATGCATCATAGACACCATAAGACATGTAGAGACCGAGTCCCAAGAACCATAATGGCCACATTGGATTCGCGGTCTCCAGGAAATCAATTCGGGTCGTCCGATTCGTAAACTCCAAAAGATAGCCATTATCGTGTGGATCAATGCAGGACTGGAACACAGCCCCGAAACCCCACACTGCAAGCGTGCTAGTCGAAATAATTGAGAATCCGATCCATGCACGACGATTACGACCTCCGTATTCGAGTTTATCCAAGAACGCATTCCCCATCACCCAACTGGCAGCCATTTGTGAGCCCCAAAAGAATATATTGTTGAGAGTTTGGCTTCTAGTGTTGAAATAGGCTTGGAAGCTTGTGAATTGGTATTGGTAGAACCAGTTGGAGGACGCGAATGGAATTATCTTTACAGTTGGGTTCATTCAGCTGAGACGCGCATATTTATGACAGCTGTAGGGTATAGTTACCAAGACGAGCATCGCCGGGTTTGTAAAGAGCCCCATGATTGATTTTGCCTCCTTCAGAACACTTGTCTCATTCTGTTTGACTTTAGATTTGTCTTCGCGAATCACAGAGTTGGGTGTGGCAACGAAAAGGGCAAGCAGAGATCCCAAAGCTGGAAGGGCAATAAATGTAACATAAGTCATTGTTGAGACGGAATCAGTGTCTTGAACCGATTGGCCAAATGCAATTACGGAGCATATGACAGCACCCATATTGAAGATAATCCTATTAAAACCAACACAGTTAATAAGCACCCATAAAATAGGGTAACTATACCAAAAATAGGCAAAGTATGTTCCCCTTTGGTTGTCGGTTGGATAAGTCATCACGATGGCACCTTGCGCAGCCCACAGACAAGCTGCACCCATTCCAAGTAAAGCGCCAGCGCCATACGCAAGACCCCCAGTAACTCCAATAGTGTTTGTGTTGGATGTATTCTTGACCCCAGTGATATTTGCGCTCTGGGCTTTGTCTGCCATGTCTTGCAAATGAATCGCAAACTTTGACGCAACAAAGAGTGAATAAGTTGATCCGGCAAATACTAGCAGAGCCCGGGGTCCAACCAGGTTGTTGAGACCACCCGCCAATAAACTGAACACCGAGAAGGCAAGGTATAAGACAGCAGTCTGAAGACTTTTGATACGTTCGACTTCATTGCTTTCGCCTTGGATTGAGTTTAACGCATTGAACATCCCAGGACAGAGGAAGCATACAATAGCGACAATGATGACCTGTACGGAGGGTCCAAAGGAATGGATGATGACTGATAAGTCATTGTCGGGGAGGTGTGTTCACAACTTCTAAAGTTCACCTGAGTTTTGGCGTCATGGAGTCCGTTCCGTGCGCGATCGAAGACCTTCATAGTTGATGATTTCAAGCTTGTAAGTTGTAACTTTTCTCAGCCGATTTTTCAAATTGATAAAATTAACGGCGAGATCCATCAAGACTTGCATTTGTCGATCGATGATTTTAACTTGTGAACTGTTATCTCGTTGTTGTCTTCTGTGGTTTGGACGAGAGCAAAAGGAGGATTCCAAGTTCTTGACACTCTGTTCAATGTTCATTCACGCGACTTATGACTCGGCAAACTATCTATAATAAATGTAGATTATGAACTTAAAGAAGATGATAGAAGACAATCTATAATTATTTACATAATAATATAAGAAAAAAACATCAATCAGACATGGACTCCACCATCGCAGCCTCTTTGGCCACCGCTGTCTTTGTAGCAGCAGTTGCATTTAGACTCAAACAACCAAGAGCAAAAGCAAAGCTCGCAGCAAGCGCCCTCGACTTTCGGAAGGGTCCCTCGGCCACTACAACTTATTTACCTTCACCATTCTCCCTGACTTCAATCCCGTCTCTCAAAGGAAAAACTGCCATTGTCACTGGCGGAAACACCGGCATAGGATACCAAATTGTGAAGAACTTGGCGCTTAATGGCGCCAAAGTGTTTCTGGCAGCACGATCAAAAGAAAGGGCTGACAAGGCCATTTCTCAACTCGAGAAGGAAGCAAAAAAAGCCAACAGATCCATCAGTGTGGAATTTGTTCGTGTGGATTTGGCAGATTTGAAGCAGACAAAAGAAGCTGCCATTAAACTAGCTCAACGGATTGACAGGATCGATATTCTGGTAAACAATGCCGGAGTGATGGATATTTTAGCAAAGGACTCGTTTTCTCTTTCAAAGGTAAAAAGCTAAAAAATCATTTGTCTTGGGCTTTGATAAGACGGTTAAAAATATGTGGTAGGACGGTTGGGAGAATATGTTTGCAACAAACCACTTGGGTCACTTTATGTTCACCAAACAACTTCTCCCAGTGCTTCTGCATTCTCCAGGAATACCGCGGATAATTGTTTTGTCCTCTTCAGCTACGTGGCGTGCCCCTTTATGTGGTATCGATTTTGACAGCTTGAAGGAGAAACGCTGTGATTTTGTCCCTTTCCACTATTACGGCCAATCAAAACTCGCGAATCTCCTTTTTTCGAACCGCCTTCATGAACTCCATGGATCCCAAATTATTGTGAACGCAGTTCATCCTGGTGCAGTTGCTTCCGACCTTTTACGCCCACCACGCTTCAGTATTTTGTGGCTACTTACTTCATGGATCCCGAAATCGTTTTTCACGCTCTTGTCGATGGGGAAGCTCTTGTCGGTTGAAAAGGGAGCTTATTCTGCCTTGTTTGCTGCAACAACAACTCAGACTGATATTCGGGGAAAGTACATTATTCCTTTCGGTGCTGTTTCCAAAGACTATCACCCGAAAGGATCCGATACAGCTCTCGCTAAACAACTATGGGACTTGAGCGAAGCGGCTTGTGAAGAGTGTTTGAGAAATTGAACAAAACAAAAAAAGATAACGCAAAACACAATCACTGTTTGTTAAAAACCTAGAATGACCAACGTTGATGAACCTTTGATCAAGAGTCGTGTTGCATTCTTGGGCCCTTCTGGCTCATACACTTCTCAAGTCGCCACACAAGTCTAAAATCAAAAGGGTTTACACATACAGGTAATATAATACATATCCATGATTTACTCGATAGCTTGACGTCTTGTTTTTATTTTGTCAAAAACTAGTCTCTGGGGCAGACAGCGAGCTGGTGTGCTGTCCAGTTGAAAGGAGTCGAAAGAATTGCAGTACCAAGCAATAGTGCAGCGGCTCTTCTTGCATCAAAAGAATTGGGAGCTGCAGCGATTGCTGGAGAGCTATGTGCTGATTTGTATTCCTTAAACTTGTTGGAGCGAAATATCGAGGACATGAAAAGTGCGTTTTGCTTTCTCAATAATCCCTAACAAACCTTACTTAATATCTCTCATAGATAATACAACGCGTTTTTTAATTTTTGGAAACCATACGGGACGACGTGACGAACAAAGGAATAAGACAATTCTAGGATTGACCATCGACAATCGCCAGTCTGGTTCCCTTACGGCCGCGTTTCAAGCTCTAGAAAAGAACGGCATAGACTTGATTAAAGTGGATTCTCGGCCCAGCAAAGTTGCACTTTGGAATTATTTCTTTTTCGTCGAAGTGGTGGGTCATATTGAAGATTGCAATGTACGGGAGGCTCTGGCAGAGTTACAGACGATTTGTCAAAGCATAATCGTGTTTGGCTCATTTGCTGATGTGAGGCAGTTGCAATGAAACGATGTTAATATTGTTAAGAAACTTATCCACATGTCTGACTCTGAAGATGACCTTCCCCCAATTCCACTGAATCGCAACCACGTATCAAACAACTCTTTTCCGTTCCAAAGTAAATCGAGAATCCTCAAGATACAATCTTTTGGACACCGCTTTGGACCTCTTGCGGTGACACCTCCTCCGTCTGAATCATCATCTGCATCACTCCACTTCAATGCTCGAACACTGCCAAATCCACCAAAAAATATACGACTAAAATGCACTGGGCAGAACAAGTCGCTTCAGGAAAGTTTCTTTGCCATCCCGGAGGTTCAAGTTTTTTTCACACATGCTGTCGAGGTGATTGTAAGGGCATTAGACATTGAAGATGGACCCATTCATGTGGCAGTTTGTTGCGAAATGGGTAGACATCGTAGTGTTGCAATCTGTGAACGGTTGGCGGTGTGGACGTGGGATAAAGATGTCCAAGTTGTTTTGGATCATCGCGATATCAGTAGAAACAAGAAGAAATGAATGATACTATCATTAATATTTGAACAGTGCTGGTGTCAGCATAAATTCGTCGATTTTTACAGATAAACAATATTAATAATAGTGCGGAGCAAAACTCGTCCCGCACAGGATTCGAACCTGCGCTCCCAAAGGGAAACGCCTTAGCAGGGCGCCGCGTTAACCACTCCGCCAACGGGACTTGTCTTAAGATTATAATCAATAAAATATACTTTGTGCTGCGCTCAAAAGAAAAGCATAAAAGTTCACATAAAACCATTCAATAGGAAGACTAAGATAGGAATTTTCCCAATTGCATCCACTGGAAACCTTGAAGATATGAACGTATCAATAAAAGGATCATCGTCTACAATGGGAACAACTGTAAGTTGTTGACACCGCAGAAAAAGTCCAAGAAAAGAACAACAAAAAACAGTCACAAAAAAACAATCCGAAAAACGACCTGTAAAAGATTTAAACCTAGTTGTCGATTTTACATAATTAATTGTATAAAATCAGAAGAAATAAGAACAATAATGAGCGATAACCAATCTAAAAATAGAAAAACCATAAATTAAAATATGGAGCGACTCTTCCGTCGCTTCTCAGTTCCTTCACTTCCTCGGCGACGAAGACTTATTGCATTCTTGTTCTTGGTTCTGATTGGCCTCTTGATTGCCTCAAACACGTTTGGATCAAAGAACCTAGTCACAACGACATCAGTCAGACCACCAACAAAACCAGTATCAATACCCAGTCTCTTTACAAACGCATCGATCCAAGAAACTCTTTCCAAAAGGGTGAATCAAAATACAACAACTTTGCAATTGCGCTAAAGAGTGGAAGCGAAACATTTCCCGTTCGAACCAAAGCGCAATTTGACACTTTCTTGAATAGAGTCGCAAATGTTCTGGTGATTGGAGAAGCGAACAGAAACAACAGCGAAATTGGCCGAAGAATGGTCGATGTTTATCACGGAGCATTGGAGGATGCAAAGAAGCGGCTCGGGCCCAGGAAAGTCCAGCTGGCAGAGGCAAGGAAGGGAAAATTGGTCTTGGATACTTCGGGAGAAATGGGAGCAGGTAACGGCGGTAAGAGTACAGACGGCAAGAGCGGAAACGATACGGTTCAAGCTGGGTGGTTTTCAAATGAGGGTTGGCGTGTTGATGCTCACAAGGTAAATCGAGAAGCAATGTCTGAAATAAGGAGTCTGAAAACTGTATATCCAGAATCTTCCTGGATTTGCGCTTTTGTACAACACATTTCCAGATGCAGATTGGTTCATGATGATTGACGATGATTCCTATTTATTCTTGGACGGATTACACCAATTCACAAAGCGATACAATCCAAATCGGAATTACTATTTCGGTCAAGCCAATAAATTCAGAGGATGCGACGATGTCACTGAAATGGGAGATGGTCCTCCTATTGCTCAAGGTGGGACTGGTATTCTTTTATCAAGAGGCGCCATCAAAACAATGATGGAAATTGTGGATCAATGTATAGTTCAATATGAAGATTGTTGGGGTGAGTTTTTTTTTGCAGTCATAAATCTGTCCGTAACAAAAGCCTTCCAACAGCTGGAGACGTTCGGGTGGGGCTCTGCTTAAGAGATGTGAAAATCAAGCTCAAGCATATTCCAGGATTTAATGGATGGCCGTAAGTGCCCATACTCTTTTTTCCTTACATTTTTTTTGAAAGTACATTTAAGGCCACAGGAGAACTTTGTATTCAGTCCAAACCCTTGCGAAACTCCTCTCACGTACCACCACGTACTGCCCGCTCAAATGTACAAACTGCGTCAAATCGAAGAATCAGCAACAACTTCGAAAACTCGCCTCACTAGTTCACACATGTATCACACGTTCTTGAATCCAATCAAAAACTACACTACCATGGAGTCACCTTCTGCAAAGACGAGTGCCAAGACTTTCATGATTCGCGATGAAAATGTCGAACGGAAAGGAAAACCGTGGATGAATTTCAGGATCGATACATGGGAGCAGTGTGAAGCACGGTGTATTTATTACGGGCCCTGCGTTGCATGGTTCCATGATCTCAACAAACGGTGTTGGCTGAAAAAGACACCTGGAGGTAAAGATGAGATGAAAGGCGCTTGGAGTGGCGTCATGCCAAATCGATATGTATGTCCACCAACTTGGCTGTAAACGGGATAATCCTTTTTAAACTGGAGTTCGTTATTATTTCTTTTGTCGTTTTTTTATTAAAAACCGAATGTATATTGAGAATGACGTGTTGATTGTCCCTTAGTGCGCTTATTTGCTACAGCGATACCTCTCTGCCAACACTCCGCCCCACATTCCCTCTTTTGTCTCCATTTTCCCCGCCCCGTTCTTTGTCCAACACACTTTTCCGTCCCATGTCCATCCCACGCACTCTTTGATGTACTCGCAAATCTCTAAACACTCTTTTGGAGTTCCCACTTCCTTGTATTTCACAGCTCGACCACGTATATCCGTATTATTCTGCATTCGTAATTCTGGCAGGGTACTCCTTGTCGACCGCGGATCAATGAAATGTGTGTAGTGGAATACATCCGCCATCGTAACGTGAGGAGAACTCTGAGTGTTGTTTGCTTGAGCTTGTTTTGAAATTTGAATATCATAGAGGGATTGGATTTGATGAGGAAGGGCGTGATGGAAAATGAATGGCTTGACACAAGGATCATTTGGAAAGTAAAAGTTTGCGTTTGGTCTGCAAAAAAAATAGAAAAGGGAAAAAAGGGGAAATAAGATTAAATATCGAAAGAGTATTTTTTGATACTTTAGACGTACGGAATTCCATAGAACCCTTGTGTGTCTTTCGCCAAAATTCCCGCGTCTCGCATGCAAAGTCCTACACGTATATCTCCGGCTGTATACGAGATAGAAAAAGGAATAAGAGGCAAGAAAATGACAGTTAAATACCAAAGTTCCTTACCCCAGCAAGTACGATATTTTAAAATGCACTTGTCAAGTATCGGACTCATGGCATTCATTGCGCCACGCGAAATTACAATACCTGCTCCTCCTTGAGCGAATTTAGGGCCTTGACCAATCACAGTGACTCCATCACATCCTTTGAAACGATTCGCTTGTCCCAAGTAATGTGGTTTATCTGTAGAGATAAACTAAGTAAAATCGCGAAATAACTTGTGTCAAGGGGTTCGAGTAATGACTTTACCCGGATCTAGGGTGCTCAAGAACTCTTGCAAGTTATCCAGATATACAAAAGAGTCATCATCAAACATGACGTACCATTCCGCATCTGGGAACCGTTTTTTAAGCAGCTGAAACGCGGGAAGGTTTTTGTGCGCATCCAAAGTCCTGGTATAGGAATCAAAACAGAGTTAAGACAGGGAAATGCTCGCAACTTGGGTATTTACCATCCTCTAGTTCTACTTTTTTGTCCAGGAATAACTTGGTCGGGTACTAACCCACGTTTTGATAAAACACGCAGTATCGACCCATCATCAGTATTCGTCCTCAGCCGCTCCTCAGCAGCATCATAGACGCCAGTATAGACATCTTCCAAGACATTATCCCCCACTCGAAAACCACCCGATTCCGCAACCACCAACACGTTTTTTGCATGTTTAAGGAAAGTCAACAGTTGGATGGCAGCACGAGAGGCAGCAGTTTCGCTTCCAGTTTTTAGAGCAAATGCAATGTTTTCCGCTTTAAAGTGCTTTATCGGTGCTGTAGTTTGTTGATGTATTTTATGCGGTTGTTGTTGCCTGTCCGAGTCGGTGGCAGGGTGGATTCCCTGACTTGACTCCAAGGGAGTATTTGCAATTGCGGCAAAAAGAGCCAACGACGCGATGAAAACAACAGCCAACGCTGTCGATGCGCATCGAATCCAGCGCTTCATGGTGTGGACAGACAAAGCTTGACAAATTGAACAACTTTATTCTTTTTTTGTTTTATTTTTCACCATGCGACAATTCCGGCTGCTTGTGCTTGTCGCTTTAGTCATGGCCTCGCTGCTTGTTTTGATCTCTTTCGTAATGAGCACAAATGTTCCCGAAGACGATTCCTCAGCGCCAGTGATGCTCAGACCAAACCTGGCAAACTTGGAGCAAGACTCGCACCAAGTCAACCGCAAAAAGAAGAAAGTGGTGGCGATTGGCGTAAAGACGTCGGGCGAAACAATGCATTCGTTTGTTCCCATTCAGCTGCTGACGTTTCTGAAGGGGCGGGAAGAGCTCCTGTTCCTAGGGGGTGATGATTATGACGGGGACGATGGTGGGCCAGTGGTGGGCAAATGGCCAGTCCATGATGTGTTTACTGAGCTTATGATCAGGCGCTGAATCGGATACAAAAGAAGAAGGAGTTGGCTGATGAAGTTTACGATGGTGGCAAGAGGGGTACTAAGCGAGGAAGGAAGCCAGGAAAGGTTACAGATGGCTTTGATGATACAACCAATCTGCGAAGGAGGAAGAGAAGTTCTCTGGATTCTGCAAATACCGGTGCCAGCAAGGATGATGAATCGCTAATACCAGACAAAGTTGAAGTACAACCTCATCATTCCAGAACCAAAGCTGCCCCAACCCGCAAAAACGAAACAGGATTTGGATCCTCACAAAAATCTTCCCGGACTCAAACTCCTCGCGGAAAAGTTTCCTCATGCCGATTGGTTTCTCATCGTCAGTGACAAAAGTTATGTACTCATGGAGAACTTGGAGCGACTGCTTGAAGACTTGGATCCAGAAGAACCTCACTACATTGGAAAGCAAAGTGTGAATTATAAAGGATGCGGTATTGACGAGTTTGGTCATGGTCCCACAATGGCAACCGATGCAGGAGGAATTCTTCTTTCTAAAGGCGCCATCAAACCAATGCTCGAAATCATGGATTCGTGTATTGTAACGTACCATTCATGCTGGAGCGGTGATATTCGTGTTGCTTTGTGTTTGCGAGATGCCGGGATCAGAATAGGATTACCTCAAGAAGGGTTCACTGGGGATTCGTGAGTCTCGAATCCGTTCTTTCTTTTGGGATCTCGTTTGTGTGATATTGATTCAAGCATGTATACAGACCGACAATATCCCGACTTTGTTTATGGTTCAGACCCCTTGTATTCGTCCAATAACATTCACAAACCTTACGCTGAACGAAATGGAACAGTTTAGCGAACTTCAAGCAAGAGCGAGAACGATTATACCACCAAACCCATCACCAGCAGCACGACGAAACAATCAAACCATTAATCACAATGGGCTCCATCTACAAGTTTTTCCACTCTTCGCAGCCCTCAATTCAACAAGATATGGATAGAATTGGTGGAGAATACAAGCATCTACCAAAAAACTCAAGCATTAACCCCGCAAGAGTGCCAAGAAGCCTGCGTCAGGGACTCAAAAGAGCCTTGTACAGCCTGGGTTCTGGACAATACAAAGAAATGTATTCTGAAAAGAGGTGGTCCACAGATTGCGAAATCACGAGACGGTTTTTTTAGTGGAGTTTTAATGGATCGGTTCCAGTGTTTTTCTGGATGATAATGGTTTCCAGATAACGCTGGATGATGTCAGCTAGTAACCGGGTGTAATAGTATAATAATGTCAATAGTACGTTCTTGAGCGCAATAAACGTTTTCTACCCAACTGTTCTATGGGATAATTTGGGGTTCATGATTGAAGCGATGGTCTATCACCTGTTGGGGTTTTGCATAGATCAAAGACAGCTTCCGCTTAAAAATTGATCGTCTTCTGGTAGATTGAGTGATATGAGAAGGCAGCCGAATGCCAAGAAATGAACAATAAAATTGAATCCATTTCCTTCCCCAAACTCAAGCCCTGGCACGGATCAAAGCGCAAAGCAGTCGAATGCGAACGCAAAAGATCTTACTCTTGACCCTCAGTATCATAGCTTTCCTGCTCTTGACAAGCGCAATACTGCGGACGCTGTCTGTCAAGACCGCCTTACCCAAATCTCCATCAACCAATATAATATCATCCCAGCGCAACCAAACCCGCAATCGCCATGGGTTCCCCCAATTCGCCATAGCACTCAAAACAGGCGGAGAAACAGTCGCAGATCGAGTGCCTATCCAACTCATGACCTTTCTCGCTGACGTTGAAAACTTGGTTTTGATCGGAGATGATGTGCAGGGGGAAATTGGAAACCGACAAGTGGTTGATGTTTATTCGGGGCTCTATGAAAAGACGAGGGAAAGGCTCGGGATCATCCAAGGTGGTGGCATGACGGTGGGACAGAAACCACAAGAACTTCCGAAACAAGTACAAACAACAAGAGCTGCCGCCAATACTGTCAATTCAGGAAGAGTAACAAGCGGACAAGATCTCAAAACAGATGGATGGTTCGTTGCTTTTACTTATTTCGTCTTTATTGGACTGTGATACCACAAAGGAAAAGTCAGCTGATTACTCATCTGCGCCAATAGGAAAAAAGATGCCCACAAGAACTTGCCTGGGTTTCGAGTGCTCTATGAATCGTATCCTGATGCTAGCTTGGTACATCATGATTGACGATGACACATACATGATCCTGGATAATCTGGAAGCCGTTCCTAAAAGATCGAGATCCAGATATCCCTTATTTCACCGGCAGAAATAACTATTATAAAGTACGTGCTAAGTTTTGTTGGCGTCTGTTTGTGTCAAGCTGATGCACCAAAAGGGTTGTGATGGAGTTCTGGAATTCCAAAAAACCTGGACCATTCATTGCACAAGGAGGAAGTGGGAATCATTGTTTCCCGAGGAGCCATGAAGCTTGATGATGAATGGTGTCGATAGTTGCATTCTAAGATACCATGATTGCTGGGCAGGCGATATTCGAACGGCGCTTTGTCTACGAGATGTAGGAGTGCTCATTTCATGGGGAGAAGGATTCTATGCACATTCGTTGAGTATTGAATTTTTCAGTTTTCCTATTGCCCTTCTTGTTTCTTGTTTGAACGCGAACCTTGGCCGTTTACTAATAACTAATTATTACTAATACAGCCCAGAAGTGGACATTGAATACCCCGATAACCCATGCTTACAACCAATTGCTTTCCACCATGTTCTTCCAAGTCAAGTTGAGTTATTTCAACTTTTTTCTTGTGTAATTCGAATCAAGTGGTTGACTAACGAAAACAAAACACCTAGATGCAACAACTCCATAACCTTCAACAGTCAAAAAAGCAGCCGATAACAATGGCAGATACATATTCCTCATTTCCACCCGTCCTTCTCCTTGAAATCGTCGAAACTCAAGATTGAGCATAACACGTTGCGATTAGGGAAAGGTTACAAACTCCTGTTGGGCACTCCGAGTGCAAAAGCATGTCTCTCTGTTTGTCAAAGCGAAAAATCTTGCATTTCTTGGAATTTCGAACGCGCTAGCGGGGAATGTTCCTTGATGGCTTTCCCTGGATTGGGAATCGCAAAAGTGGGGGTTGCAAGTGGCGTGATAAATGGGAAATATGAATGCCATAATGTAGCTAGAGAATCGACATGATTAAATTATCCTCTTAATTTATGTTTATTTTTCTGTTTCTATCTATTAGAAATGATAATTGACCTGCTGAATTCTTTTTTGGTTTTATATAATATCAGATAATATCAGACAATTTCTCTCCTGCTCTTTATCGGCGGGAAAAATTGAAAAGGCCTGGGTTCATAATATCAATAACCCAATTGAATCGACGTCCTCCAAAACCACATGGCCAAGATATTAGCACCGCCTCCCCGACGGCTCGTCATTCTTCTCATATTCTGCATTCTGTCATTCATTATCGCCATCAACATTTCATCTACTTATTCCAAAGAGGCAATCATGTCCAAAACTAGTCCTGTCAAACCAATCAACAACAGCGACAGCAACAGCAACAGAAAAACCAAACACGATAATATTGCAATCGCGCTAAGACTGGTCGAGAAACCCTCCTCTCTCGAACCCCGATCCAACTCCTCACATTTCTACGCGATGTAGTCAATGTCCTGCTGATTGGAGATAGCCCCGACCAAGCTGTGGGAGAAACGAAAATGATTGATGTCTATACGGATGCATATGATACCTTCTAGGAAAGTTTTGATTCATAAGTTTCAAGAGTTGAGTGGTGCAGATGTGTTGGAGGGATTTTTACCGAAACAAGAGGTGCGGCCGAGGAGGGTACGAAGAGGAGACTCTGAGCGCGTTGAGGGAGGACAAGATACTTGGTCGGCAGGATGGGCTGCTGATGCGCACAAGGTAGTTTACAAAACATGGGCTTGTAACATTTCATTGTTACCACTTTCTGACACTTGGCGAAAAAAAAACAGAATCTGCCAGGATTTAAAATCTTATTCAAGCAGTTTCCAAATGCGGACTGGTATTTGATGGTGGACGACGACTCCTATCTGATGATTGATAATCTTGCATTCTCCCTGAGAAAGTTTAACGCTTCGGAGCCTTATTACTTTGGCCAAGCAAATAAGTTTATTGGGTGCGATGATATAACCAAGTTCGAGGATAGTCCCAACTTTGCCCAAGGTGTGTGTGAAGAATTTGAGATGTCAGCTTTCTTAAAAGGAATTTCAACTTGTGCACAGGTGGTACTGGAATTGTGATTTCAAGGGGAGCAATGATTCAACTGATGGATCTTGTTGATGAGTGTATCATTCACTACAGAGAATGCTGGGGAGGGGATATCAGAGTTAGTTTGTGTCTGCGCGATGCCAATATATTTCTTCAAACTCTCCCAGGTTTTCATGGCGAGCCGTAAGTTGAGCTTTCCTTGCCCTATTCATGCTTTTTTTCAACTCTTAAACCCGCCCATATAAAATCTTTTAGGCCGAATAAGGACGTAAGTTGGTTTTGTTGGGCTTTCGTTGAATACCAACTTATTCATTTTCCAGTTTAGTTACAACATGGACCCTTGTGAGTTGCCAATCAGTTTTCATCACGCACTTCCGAAACAGGTTTGTTATATTTTAAGGTTGAGTGGCAGTAGAAACCTGACTAAAAAGCTTTTATAAAAAGATGCAAAAGTTATTCCAACTGGAAAAAGCGACAGAATCAGACGGAAGACTGGTTACGATGGGGGACGTTTACCAAGTCTTTGCTTCCTCTGAACCGAGACATGTCAAAAACGCGTATATACCCGGAGGACATTTCACACAAATCCAAATGGACCATGAAGACAAATGTCGACAGGCTTGTTTTGCAGAGGCCGACTGTGTTGCGTGGGATTTCGCATATGATAAGCAGTTGTGTTTTTTGAAGGACCATCCACACAGAATTGTTGGGGATCTTCCCGGATATGCGGCTGGAGTGTTCCCAGCACGGTATAACTGCACGGATTGGTCGAGAGAATCAGAAGAACTTGGGGATAGTCAATAAAGATGCCAATGTGATTTATTATAATAGTTCGAGTTCTTTTTCGAATAATTTATTCATTATCCTGCATCCAAAAAATCCTTACACTGGAAAAGCTGAGGCGTTCCGTTGAATTCTCCCATCTCAAAAAAGAGTCGCAAATTGAAGAGAGTATGAAACAATGAAATTACTGAGAAACGTATGCCATCGCAATCTTGATCCCTTCCAATAACTTCGCGTCTTCTCCTCCCTCAAAACTCTGCTGAAACTGGACAATGTGGGAATAAACATTGACGATGGCCACTCTCAATTTCTCCAACTTGCCAGCAATCATTACAGCAGCTTCCCCAGTTGCAGACTCTGCTTTCTGCTTGAATGCCCAATAGTGACGAAGTAGTTCGCTCGCGCTGTTTTGAATTTGATGAATGTCATCACGTATTGAGCGGTTCAAGGTCTCTGATTTGATTATATTTTTTTGGATTACTTGTGATTTCGATGCATTCAATATGATGCGATACAAAATATACCTTTGCACGTTGGAATGACAACTTTTCGCTTCAAAGATGCTCGATTCAAGGCGGCATATACTTTACCACCGACCACCGGATTCACAGCTACCTATTTTGGATAACAATGATGAGCAAAAGGAAAACAATCGAGAAGGTGAGGAACCTCCTTACAGTCATTAGTTTTGGTTGCCATCCATTCAACGACGCAGAAACCAATCCAGCTGAGTTGACTCCTTCTTTCCCCGCACTTCCGTCCACGACACCACCAAAGTAACTTGATGCTTGGAGAATACGCAGTTCCCGCGTTTCCAACTTTTGCGGAGGCATCAAATCTTCCAAAACAGTCTCTTGTTCGTAAAACTTTGTGGGCTGAGAAACGACAGCATCACCAGCACTCTTGAGAACGATTGTGGAGTGGCGATTGAGTCTTCGAATGATGGGAAGCGCATTCCGGAAAGATCCTGGTTTCATTGTTGTATCTGGCGCGTTTCCATAATCCAAGTGGTCTTCCATTGTTGCACTCAGGTCAAGAAGTTTGTTTGTTGGATCTTTTTTGAGTTTTTTCGGGATGGGTAGCAAGTCTTGGATATTTTTTTTTTTTGGAGGAGAGGGGTAAACACAAGCATCACAAGAAATGAAATAATAAATAACCAACCATCTTCAATCTCAGCTTCTCCTTCACTGAAAATTTCAGATCGATCGCCACTAGATGATTTTCCAGCCTTCAGAGCGTGGAACGCTTTGGACGTGTAATACTTTGTCCAAAACTCGCGTTCACTCATTTTTTCTGGAACATACTTCTCATAGGCGACTTGAACGGCAGGAGACTGCACAAAAATAGAATGGATAATCTCGGGTGTGAATTTGACTGTTGTCGTTGTTGGTTGTGAAGGATCTTGCTTTTCCACTTCTGATGACGAATATGAGTTCTATTAAGCGTTCAAATCTGTGCTCACCATTATCACCACTTCCTGAAGAATTCGATGAGCTCCCTGCAGCTGCGCGAACGACATCGACAAGGGAAGCTGATGATTGGCCCTTCTTCATTCCCGAGACCCAATCCTGATTCACAAGCAGTTCTTTTCGAGACAGCCAAAAGTCGTGCTCCGAAATAATTTGGCCAATTACAAGATCGCGATGGAGTTGAGCGAGATCCTTGTATTTTGGGTTCATTAAGAGAGCCTGTCTGATTTGGATATCGTGGGCAGTGATTGAACCAGAGGACGCTGAATTCGGCCTGGAATCAGATACTTGCTGTTGCTGCTGTTGTTTCATTGCCAGGGCGGCTTTGAGGGAGTTTGAAAAGAGGGTCCTGTTTGAATATATTTAGCGTGTAGGAAGGGCCAAAGGCCACTTGCAAAACACACCTTGACGCTTCAGCGCCTTGACCCACAAAGACAAAGTTGAGTGCTTCGCCATCAACCAGAGTGATCTTGAGGACAACTCTTGGGTTCTTTTCCGAAACAACATTGGCAGCTTGCGACTTTACTCTGGCGGTTGGCACCGAGACTGAGTCTGCTGCTGAATTGTTTGCAGCAAAGACAATTGCCGCTGGAGTCAGAGAGAGGCGGCCGTCTTTCTTCTTGAGTTGAACGGAATAATATTGAGACATTATTTTAACTATTATTTCTTTAAAATAAATAGTAACAAGATTTCAAGCTTCAAACGCTTTATTATTATCCAAGTAATTCCGGTCCATTTCCTTTTCTCTTCTTTTTGGCCGCTGCATCGCCCTTCTTTACAAACTTGCGCCAGTCATTCACTCGTACTTCTCGTCCCTGGAAATAAAAACGGTTGGAAGAGGCCCAATACCATGACATGCAGCTCACCTCTTCCCAAGTTTTATCGTTTTCCAGTTTTCGCTTGCGTTCATCGGCAACACGGATTTCCTCTTCCTTCTTCCGCTCCACTTCATTCTTCAGTCGCACTGAATCACGTTGTCCCTGATCAACCAAAAGCTTTCTCGTCTCGACTTTAACAGCTGCAACTAAAATATTGAATTCTTGAGAAGCCTTCTCGGGGTCTGGAAGTGGTATGTTGTTGGTAGTGGTGGCATTCTGTTTGATGAGGTTCTTCCTTTTGAAAACAGCAATTCGAGCTTCACCTAACAGTTGCAGTATGAATAAAAAAGTACATCCAAACAGGGGTTTCATAAGACGAGAAAACGCACCAACAAGACCCAGCAGCCACTGCCGTTTGCCCTCCTCCATCAGCTCATTTTCCGCCTTCTTGAGCATTTCAAATGCGTCTTGTGCACGCGGATGCTTGCACTTGTCGGGGTGCAGCAAGAGCGACTTTTTACGGTAAGTGGCTTTGATGTCCTTCTCCTCAAGCTTCCCAAGCAGCCATGGCTTGTGGTCTAGATCCAATACTTCCAAGGGATTTGCGGCTTTATCTGCGAGAGCGAGGATGCGTTCTGCTTCCTTGTCCTGGGTGAAGCTTGTGGACTCCACCCGGAGATACGTGTCAATGTTGAAATTGTCGTCAGATGCCATTTTCGATTTAAAATTAAATAATAAATAATAAATAATAGTTTTAACTTCAGAATTAAATGGAAGCACCCCCGGTTTCCAGACTTGCAGCTTTGCTGGCAAAAAGAAAAGCAGAGCTCGAAGCCCAAAAAGCGAAAGAAGCCTCAGAAGCAGAGCCAGTGCTCCAGAAGCCTCTCGTTAGCGACGAAGATGAACTCGGTACAAAACTGAAATCCAACATGGCGGCTTGCATCAGGAACTGAAAATCAAAAAATGCTTTGATTTCTTCTTCAGAATCAAGAGCGCATTTGCTGGAAGCGGAGGCAAGGGCCTTGAGGTCGAAACTGGATTCTGCAAAGTCTCTAGAGTCTAAAGTTGCCTCCTTGGGTTTGTCCTGCTTTCTTCTCTTGTTCTTACTCTTTTGTTTCTAATTGGTTTGTGACAGAACTTGAGCTCCAATCAGAGAGAGCTTCCGTGTCAAATGCTCGAAGTGGGTTGGAGCACAGTGCAGCTCAACTGGCTGAAGCAAGACGAATCATTGATGAAAAAGAAAAAGAAGCGGAGGTTTTGAAGCGAAATCGCGAGTTGAAGGAGAAGGAAGCATCCGATGCGAAAGGTTTCAGTCGATTCTGGCCAAACACCTCAACTCATTTCTCTTCAAAGACACAATAACCAGGCTTCAAAAAGAATTGGAAACAATGAATTCAGATATGCATGCATCGTCCGCTCTGGCCAATTCTAGCCAGTCCGAGGAAACTCGTTTTCGAATTCAAATGGTGGCTTTTGAAAAGGAGAGGGTGGAATTGAAGAAGAATGTAGACTGGTTGAATTCCGAGTTAGAGAGAAAGTCTCTAGAGTCTTCTGCTTTTCGGGAAAGTAAGGTTGGGATCCCTCTTTTCCTATATTTCTCCTCTATTGACACCTTCAATCAGACAGCAGAAGTTGCCCTCCTTTCCAAAACAGTGGAAACTTTGACGCAGGAGAAAGATACTCTTGAACAAAAGTCCGCGGCCTTGATTGAAAAAACAAATGCAAACGAAACTCGAATTTCGGAACTCATTTCAAAACTGGAGCATGTGAGTGTTTGTATTTGCTCCTGTCCTTATAACTCATCATCCGTTTTCAACTCCAGTCTGAGTCGCGCCTCATTCAGCATGAAAAATCCTTCAAAACCGAACTCAACATGCAAGAATCCCTGGCGAATCTTTACAAATCGAAATCAGAAGAGTATGCGCAACGAATGCAAGAGTGCTTGGAGACCGCCCATAAAGCCCAGGACGAGATTCGTCAAGCAATTCAGGCACGATTGGAACTGGAGTCTTCCGTCAGAGATTTAAAACGGGATTTGGAAAGCCGAGACGAAAAGATTGATGAGTTGAATAGCACTGTTGAGACTTTAAGGCAAAGGGGAGGAGAAAATGCTACGGTAACGAATGTTTGATGTTTTTAAAAGACTTGGGCTTATCGTCATAAAAATCAGTTATCCCTCTTAAATCCAGCGTCCCAGGCTGCAATGTCTAGTCAAAAGTTTGGGAAAACGTTCACTGAGATTGTAAGCTTCTACGATTTTTTCTGTTCGTTTGCTAATAACTGGGCTTCAGTATTCAGAGTATTCCGAACTCAAGGAAGAAAACCTTCGGCTCAAAAGCGAGACTTTCCGTCTCAATGAAAACCTGAACTCGATCGTGGCTGATATCAATGAACGAGTTAGTGGATGTTTTGAACACATAAATCTGCAGAAACTCAAAAATGACAACAAAAACCAAAGGCTCCGTTGATCAAACAAGCAATAACTGATAAGCGCAACTTGTCAAAGGAAGTCGCGCGGCTCTCGTCACAGCTTGATAAATCCCATGCCGAACAAAAGGAGTCTCAAGCAACGATCGCGTCGCTTCAAACATCTCTTTCATGTCTTGAATCCAAATATAATGCCAGTGTTCTTGAAACTGAGAATCTGAGCAAGCAAATTCAACATCTTTTGCTTCAATCAGAAACCAGCCGCATCAGCAGTGGTTGGGTGGATTCATCAGCTCCATCATTGGAAAACGATACCCTCTTTTCGAATATTCAAGAACTTCAGTCCCAAAACGTGCACCTCCGAAGTGCCCTTCAATCATCCCAGGAGTCCATAGAAAAGCTGACACAAGAAAAGGAAGCGCTTTCTCGGATGAAATCTGTTACTGTTGAGCTGCAAGAAATCCGCGCGGAATGCCAGAAGCTGAAGGAGAATTTCCGTGTCAGTGAATTAAAGGCTGGGTCGTATAAACGTGAACGAGATCAAATCAAGTGGCTGCTAGACAACTATAATAATAAGGAAAACAGTGTTTCTGGTTCTGCTAGCGGGGTTGGTGACGGTGTGTCTCTTTCAGATAAACCAGAGAACGGCGAGCCTGCAAACAGCAATGACTATGAGTCCATGTATAAACGGCTTCAGACTGAGTTTGATGAATTCCGCAATGAGACGGGTACCGACACGCAGTCGTTGAAACAAAGAAATGAGGAATTGATGAAGTCCAAGAATGAGCTAGAGATACATGTTGTAAAATTGGACTCGTCGTTGGATCATTTGCAAGGTGCATTGCTATAATTTTTTTTTGTCTTGGACTTTTGTTTACAGGAGCTGTTTTTTTTTTTTTGGCCTGAAGAGAGGTACAAGAGTCTCAATGAACATTCTGATTTTCAAAAGAAGGAAAAAGACGAGCTACACAACCGAATCAATTCATTAATGGATCTTCAGTCATCACAAGAAGCCCGAATGCAGGAACTAACCAATCAATACATGGAAATAAGACAACGTCTGGACACCGCCAATAACGAACTCCAGTATGTAAATGGCGAAAAATCTGTCATTGCAGCGAGCGAATTGAGGCTTCAGACTGAAAATCAAGAACTGATTGTGCAACGAGATTTGGCGACAGAGCATTTGAAGCGGTTGCAAGGAATGTTTGAAGATGGCGAGTTGCGGATGAAGGAATCTGCGGAAAAGGGAAAAGAAATTCAAAAGGCATATGAAGCGCAATTGTGAGTTCTTCCTTCCCATCGTACTACCAAAGTATTATGTTTTGACGTTTTTTTTCTTGAACAGGGCCTCCATTCGGTCAGAAAACCTAACTGTCCGTGAAGAGTTTGACATGTTCAAGCTTCGTGCTGAATCTGAAGTGAAAGAGCTGCAAGTTCAAATGGAACGACTTGTGAGTTTTTTTTAAGTCATATTTCTTGGAAATGGTTGTTAAAAAAACGAGTACGAAGACGTCGCAACTGCAAGAAGCGACGAGCGAAGTAACCGACCTAAAAGCCGTGGAGCAAAAGCTTGCGAAAACCATTGAGCACACTGAAGCGAAACTTGCGGAATCAGAAGAGAGTTTAGCGAGATACACAAGTCGGGAAGTCGGCCAAATAACTGGGCCTGGGGGTGGTGCTTCCGGAGACATTGGTTCAGTTCAAGCTCTGCGGGACGATTTGGCGAGCACCAAGTAATTGATTTTTTTAATTACAATTTTTGAAGTTCAGCAGCTTGTTGACTTGTGGGTTTGAAAGGATCAAGTTGCAAGTTGCACAGTCCTCGCTGGAATCTCATAAAGAGCACATTGAGCAGTATAAAGCTATCGCCAAAGCTGCCGAAGATAAGCTGGCTGAAAAGATGCAAGAGTTTGACGACACCTTTGCCAAATACCGCCAAGAAACAGATGAAAAGCTTTCTAATTTGCAGGTAAATGAAAAGAAAAGGAAGCCGTTGGGATTATGATTTACCTGACTTGGTTTCTCTCAAAGAGAATGAATTCCAGCCTTGAAAAAATCCGACTTGATTCTGAAAGCAAACTATCTCAAGCACTCGAAGAATTATCCGAGCAGCGTACTCAGATTGACAAGGACCAGATCGAATTTTTGCTGGAGAGAAGCCGTCTGGAGGATGAAATGCAACGGTTACGGACTTCTGAGAACTCCATGCAAAACAACTACAAAGCCATCTCCAATGAAGTGAAAAAGTACAAACAGCGGCTGTCAGAGGCGAGAATCGATTATGAGAAAGTTGTTTTGCTGGAAAGTGAGCGAATCAAGAGTTTGGAGGCTTTGAGGGGAGATGTTGTAAAAGCGAATGCTCTTGCGGCGGAACTGCAGGTTTCTGTTTTTTAAAGCCTGTTTTTTAAAGTTTCTAACCGTGTGTTGTGTTTTATTCAGCACAAGGCGAATTCAGCCGAGCAACAGTTGGTACAGGAGAAACAAACCTACGAAGCAAAATTGAATCAGTCCCTACATGATATCCAAGCGGCTCAGCAAACGTAACCAAAAAAATTGCTGTCCTGTTTCCGTTCTTCTAAATGGCCTAGTTTCAACAGCAATCGTGATTTGGTCTCCCAAAATGCCGTATTGCACGAACAGTTTGAAGCGCTTTCACAACGCCTCAAATCCATGCATCAGCACCAAAAGGGGGACATTGAGGAGGCCAGTCCGGCTTTGAAAGAGCCTGAACGGGCAGCTTCTTTGATTCAACATCTTCGCCGAGAAAAAGACATTTTGGAACGCGAAAACGAGTTATCTGTGCAAAAAGTGAATCGAATGCAAGCGCAGTTGGATCATTTGCAAAAGTCGCTGGATGATTCACGGGCTGTTTTGAATGCGGTTCGTTTTTTTTTCGTTTCACACAACCAACCAATCTGATATTATTTTCTTTGGCTGGAAAACAAATAAATCAGGAGCGTCAAAAGAATCTCAATTCAGAATCCGCATCACTCCATGCCGAGTTGATGAGCAAAATCGATCGCGTCAATTTGTTGACTGAATCCAACACGAGTCTCAGAACTCAAAATAACACTTTGGCTAACCAAATCCGATCGCTGGAAGCTCAAATCAAGACCAAAGATTCTGAAGTCGGGCCATTGAGAGGTTTGCTTATTTTTTTATTCTTTTTTTTTTTTTTTTTTTTGGTTCTGACGTTTTTTTTTTTGCAGACCAGCACACAGTTATGATTACCCAAATTGAATCTCTTACCACGAGAATCCATGCGCTAGAAGAGGAAAATGGCCGTCTTGTGAATCGGGCTGCACAAATTCTAGGAAAATATAGTGTAATGTTGCATCCCCTTTTTTTAAAAAATCTAAAAAGCAACATGGGGTGTGTGTTTGATTATTTATATATATAGCGCGTGGATCCACTCGAACATCAAGCGTTGAAGGACGAAATTTCTGCGCTGACAGTAAAATACGATTCTGTACAGAGCGTATTTGAAGCCGAGAAACTCGAGTTGGTGGCAAGCCAAAACACACTTGAACAGAAAATCGCAACTCTCTCGCTCGAATTGAATGAGGCGAAAGCTTCACTGACGAATCTGGCGTCGGAAAATGCGGAACTGAAGGCTTCTGCTGCGGGACAGTCTGTTGAGGTAAAAAAAAAAGTATGGAACCGAATATTTTTCTGATTTAGACTCGATTGTTCCAAAAAAATGCTATGGTAGACTGCAAACGAATTGGAGTCAGTGCGAGCAAAGCTCAAGGATACCATCTCCACTGCCAACACCAAAATGAAGGGAATGATTGACCGCCTCAAAGAATCCAACACCAAAGTCAAGGATTTGACGGAAACAGTTCGCGTTATGGAGTTGAAGATTGAAGAGCTTCAAAAAGCAGGGATGCAGCCAATTACAGCAACTACTGAGTCCACAGTCGCGGCTGCTGAGACGCCATCATTATCATCATTGACTCCGACAGCACCAGCTGCGGCACCAGCAACATCAGCAACAGAGGCGCCATCAGTATCGTTCGGAATGACAGAAAATCTTGAAGAAGGTGGCGTGGATAAAGAATCCAATTCTGTATCTTCACCGCTGCTGCCTGCAGCAACTCCTGCAGTCTTGAAGTCCATCCTTCTTCCCTTGGCAGACGCTGCAGTGCCGAGCCCAAAACGCCAACGTGAAGGAGACGATGAACACACTATGGTTGTCTCTTCTGATCTTGAGCAACAACCAGCGGTACTTCCTGCCAATGATATCATTGCTGCCTCTTCTCCGAAACGAATCAAAATGGACGAGTCCTTGGCTGCAGTCGTGGATACAGCAGTCGAAATTGTGGCAAAAAACAGCGAAGATACTGTTATGGATGAAGCGGCGATCAAAACGACAGATGCTGTTTCTGTGGTGCTTGCTGCTGGGGAAGTCATCACGGAGGGTATCAGCGACGCGAATCAAATGTCGATTGATGACGACGGCCCACTTATTTCTCAATCCAATGCTGCTTCCATGGATACTACTGGAACAGACGAAACTGCCGAGGAAGGGGAATTGGGGGATGATGCAACTAAGGATGCTTCTAATGTGATACAAGAGTCAGTGGACGGCGCCAGTGCAGATGTTTCGGCTTCAGAGTCTCATGCAACCGAAGTGAAGTCTGTTTCAACATCACTGCCGCTTGGTCCAAACACAGCCGAGTCTGGCCAAATTTTGTCAGTGCCATCAGAGACTAAAGCTCAAGCGTCAATACTGGAAGTAAAGGCGCAAGTGGATGTGCCAACCCCGTCAGTTGTAATCAAGATTCAACGAACGCCCACCACAGTAGCCACTAATATTGTGCCGCGAGTTACTGCTGTTGCAACTCCTACACCGAAACCAGGAGTTCTTAATAAGCCTAATACGACTCCAGCTGCACAAACAGGATCAAGGGCGGCTCCAGCCACATCCCCACCCAACGATAAAACGACTTTGCTCAAGCAGAAGCTGCAGGCAATGAAAAATCAAAAACAAACGGCGGCTGGAGTGGTAACTCCTGGAAACCCTCTGGTATCTTCGACCTCAGTATCAGTTGCTCCCAGTCCAGTAGCGACGGCCCCCATCCCAGCCCGTACGTGATAAACCTATATTTGTTTCCTTGCCACATTATTTTTAACAAGGAAAATCAACACAGAACACCCAGGCGCAGCCGCACAAGCCCCGCCTGGAACGCCAACGGGACGTTTTATCAAGCCACTGCCAACGCGACCAGCTCTTCAACGACCCCCTGGACAGTCCCCTCAGCAAGTGCGTCCTCAAGCGAGTCCGAGTGGCGCTGCTGCTACTTCTGGCCAAGGCGGCAGCGCAGCACGGATGCTGCAGCAGCAAGGAATGAATATCCGGCCTCGAGGACCGCGTCCAGTAATTTCCCCATCGCAAAATGCACAAAGTCAAAGCCAAGGGGTTGTTAGCAGCAATTCCGTGCGGCCCCCAGGGATCCGCCCCCACATTCGCGTGCGTCCAAATGCAAACCAGCAGCGACCAACGCCGAATCAGTAGTGTCTGTTGGGTGTTTGAAATTAATGAAATGTTGAACCAATGTTTCTTTTTTTTATTTCACAAACAATTTCTACAAATGATGAAACCTCGTGTTTGGGTTTCCGACGGAAAAAGCACGATCGCGATTCCGCAGGAGAATCTTCCCGCTGTGATTGCGAGCATCGAACCCGCTGTTGCGGACATCGTGGCTGCGTGTGCGGTGCAGCCTTCGCAAGGGCTGCTTGGGCTTCCCACGAACACACCACTCTCTCTTCATCTCCCTGCGGGTGTTTCGCGCAGCAACTGTGGCCTCAGCGAAGACTGTTTCTTTACGGTCGATGAGGCGGACTCAATGCTGGACCCTGGCTGTCCTCTGACTGCGCTGGGACTCGGTGTCAAGTCAAAGTGCGCACTGGTCATCAAAGTGGAGAAGCGTAAGTGGAAAGTCTCTTTGGTCTGCTGATTTTTACTAAACGCAGGGCTTTAAAGCAGCAGTATTTGATACAGTTGCGGAAACTGCAGCAAAGCCTCAGTTACTGCCCAATATAACTGCTGAAGAGGCGTACAAACAGCTTTCCAGTTTAGTTCTGTTGGACACGGAGTCCGAAAACCGAAGTGTTTTCGCTGCCCAAGACTCAATGGAAACCATTGCTCAAGCCTGCAGACGTCCTAAACTTTGAAATCAAAGGAGTTGATGGGATTCCCGACCTCCTTTATTCCAGTCAGATCTATGACGATGAGAAAGCTATCGGAATCAATATGCCGGTGGATGAGTTACTGAAGATCAAGCAAGACACAATTGTTCTTATTGGTGTCAGTGGGTGTGGGAAGACAAGAACTTGCTACGACTACGGTCGCCATCGCTGGTGCTATTACTTTGACTGCACTAAAGATATTGACTTCATTACGATGATCAACTTGTTGGAAGGGCGAAACCCGCGTGCCAAGACTGAAGAAAGCCAGCATGAGTTTGAAGAGTATTCAAAAGCGTGTATTCGGTCGTTTGTCCAAAATCCAAATTTTAAGCCATTTGAATGGTTTTGCATGCAGAGGAGTCGACGTTCACGAATATTATTCAACACACTATTCCTTCAACTCGTGTCATTGCCTCCAGCGGTATCGGGAAAAATATTTATAGACTCAAAGGAAAATTTTGACGGCCGTGTGATGTTCGACGAATCACAACGTCTCCTCACCGTTCTTGAGTTGGACTATCGCTCGTCAAAACCGGAACAGCGCGGTATCAGATGCAACAAGCTGAAAGATCCAAGGTCTTTTTTTTCGTTCATGGCAGCATGTATAGTCTACTTCGGTTTCGGTTTTCGGGGCAGGGTTTGAGCTGACCCTGCCCCGAACCCCAGCACATCGGGGCAGGGGTGGCCGGTGACCCCCCCGCCCGTTCTCACCTTAGCTCTTTTCGATTTCCAGCTTAAAGCACCCCTGCGTAGTGTAATGACAAAAGCACCCCAATGCAACTACAAAAGCATCCCCAACAGGTCACGCAACAAGAGCAAACCAACACGTAGAAAATCAAATCACTCGTTAGTACAAAATGATAGACTTTCTTGCTGCGATCGACAAGAGAGTGCTGGGAATCAAAGTCCGTAACCTCGAATCGACGTTTTCAAGTCTCTTTTGGGTGTAAAATGGGGAGTGGGAGAGCCAATGGTGACACTGCAAGCCCAAGAACCACCTCCAAATGTTTATTGATTGAGGAGACAGGATGTACAACTCAAAATTTTAAAGAAAATAATTATGCGCGCAAGGCAATCCAGTTGGGAGAGGGGTGGGTGTTGATTTTGCAAAAACAGCGTTGGTGTGTGCAGCAGGCTATCAACCACCAACCTTACCTGAAGCCAACAGTGAGTTAATGATGGGTTGGTGATGGTAAGGGACCGACAAAGCCCTAGGTAGTCCCTTAGAGTCTCTGGGATCAACCCCTAGGTTAGCCTTATGTGCCTGGGATCAATCCCTAGGAAGTCCCTTAGAATCCCTGGGATCAACCCCTAGCTTTGCCTTATGTGCCTGGGATCAATCCCTAGGAAGTCAACTCCTTGCAGAAATTCAGTTTCACATAGTCTATGTCCAGAAATCTCAACTCATCTAAATCATCTCAAATTCATCAAAATATCTGTGAGTATTTGAAATGCATCTTACTGTCTCTGAAATAGAAGCAATTATTCCTTATATTTAAAATGCATCTAATTGTATCTAAAATGCAAGGAAATCATTTCTTTCATTTGAAATGCATCGCGTTGCATTTGAGATCCTTGAAATACAACAAATGCATCAAAATTTATTTCGGCAAAAACCCCTGTTTCCTGATGCCTCTGGTATCTTCGACCTCAGTATCAGCAGTCCAGCAGCGACGGCACCCATCCCAGCGCGTACGTGATAACCCTATATTTGCTTCTTTGCCACACTGTTGTTAACAAGGAAAATCAACACAGAACACTCAGGCGCAGCCGCACAAGCCCCGCCTGGAACGCCAACGGGACGTTTTATCAAGCCACTGCCAACGCGACCAGCTCTTCAACGACCCCCTGGACAGTCCCCTCAGCAAGTGCGTCCTCAGGCGAGTCCGAGTGGCGCTGCTAATACATCTACCCAAGGCGGCAGCGCAGCGCGGATGCTGCAGCAGCAAGGAATGAATATCCGGCCTCGAGGATTGCGTCCAGTAATTTCCCCATCGCAAAATGCACAAAGTCAAAGCCAAGGGGTTGGTAGCAGCAATTCCGTGCGGCCCGCAGGGATCCGCCCCCACATTCGCGTGCGTCCAAATGCAAACCAGCAGCGGCCACCGCCGAATCTGGTTGAGATGTCAAACGGGAATTCTGGATAATAAAGTTATTGTTTATTGTAATTCACTTTTTCGGAGTTTTAATAAGTAATGGAATGTTCCACAAACGTCCCCGCCATACACGTCCAACAACGGAATCCTGACGTATCCTTGAGTTGTCCGTGATCGTGATAGCTGGACTATTGGCGTTCTAGTCAGCGGATCAAACAGAATCAGTAGTGTCTGTTGGGTGTTTGAAATGAATGAAATGTTGAACATTTCTTTTTTTATTTCACAAATGATGAAACCTCGTGTTTGGGTTTCCAACGGAAAAAACACGATCGCGATTCCGCAGGAGAGTCTTCCCGCCGTGATTGCGAGCATCGAACCCGCTGTTGCGGACATCGTGGCTGCGTGTGCGGTGCAGCCTTCGCAAGGGCTGCTTGGGCTTCCCACGAACACACCACTCTCTCTTCATCTCCCTGCGGGTGTTTCGCGCAGCAACTGTGGCCTCAGCGAAGACTGTTTCTTTACGGTCGATGAGGCGGACTCAATGCTGGACCCTGGCTGTCCTCTGACTGCGCTGGGACTCGGTGTCAAGTCAAAGTGCGCACTGGTCATCAAAGTGGAGAAGCGTAAGTGGAAAGTCTCTTTGGTCTGCTGATTTTTACTAAACACAGGGCTTCAAAGCAGCAGATTCTGGGCCGCCGTTTGATCCTGCCAGCTACAAATTGGAATTTCCGTTCTTCACTGGTTCTTCTGAATATGAGTTCAATGAGAACATTTCATTGCTGGGTCGAGATAGGATTACTATTCAGGAAATGAATGACATCCTCAGCGAGCGACGTCGCTGGCAGAAGTATCGTCCTTTGATTGTCTGTTCGAGTCAAGGAACCGGGAAAACATTTTTTTTGAAGTGCGTTGGATCCCAGCGGCTTGGACTTTCTCTGAAATGCCCTGATCTTGTAAAGGCCGCCGCTATTGGCCGTGTGCTGTCCTTTGATTTCTCGAAGCATTTGATTCAGATTACAAGTGTATTTGAGGCAGACTCCTTTCTGAAACAGCTCATGGTTTTTTTTCTGTGTCGGATGTTTGCAGGGTGCGAAGTGGATGGAATTCATTTTCAATTCCGAGAGTTTCCATGTAATGCACAGGTTGAGACTGGCCAACATAAGTTCAAGGAATGGCTTGATTCTGTGTGGGTGTCTTCAACTGACCATGTTATGAAAGAATTTATGCGACTGACAGACCTTGCGTTTGGGGTCAGATCTGACGCGCCCCTGGTGTTTCTGTTTGATGAAGTTCAGACTCTGTGCAAATCTACTGAAATTCCGTCCAAATTCCGTGAAAAAATTACTTTTTTTCATACGGGCCTTTCTATCCTTATGGTTCGATTGGACACCCATCAAAGACCCGTTTGTCTTTGTGCGGGTACAAGCGATGGGAATATTCATGATATTGTCAGTTATTCATGTGTCATCCCAGCAGTTTTTTCTCTCACGAGCGTCGTGAGTGAACACGAGCAACGCTGGGCGGAAATGTCTTTCAAAACTCTCAATAGGAAGGATGACGAAGAAAGGGAAATGCCACTGCTCCATATTTCCCATGACAGCAATATGATCGCGATTGTCTTGCAGACGCTTCCTGCTGTGCTTGCCGGTATTGACCCCGTTGTTGGAAATCTCTTGGCTGCGTTCAAGACAGCAGTTGCGCCTGACCTCGATAGTGTCGTCCTCACGAAACTGTCACTGCACCTCCCTGAGGGGTTTGCGCGCAGTACTTCTGGCCTCAGTAACGACTGTTTCCTTACAAATGACGTAGACTCGATGCTTGACCCTGGCTGTCCGTTGGCTGCTCTGACTGCACAGGCTTTGGGTGTGGACTCCAACTGCGCGCTGGTCGTCAGAGCTGACAAGTGTAGTTGTGAAATATTGGTAGATTCTGAGGTACAAGTATCCAAAACAAACTGAGAAAAGGTGATGCTACCTGAATTTCTCTTTATTTTTATTTTTATTTTATTTTATATTTCATCTTTGTTGATGTTTGATAACAAGAAGATTCAACGAGACAAATAAACCAAAAAAAAATGTTACGCAACCTCTTTATTCGAAAGTTTAGTATATAAAAGGAACGATCCGGTAAGGAACACGCTTGCAGTATTCAACCCAGGTATCTCCGTATTTCTTGCTGCAAATCACATGATCGTCTCTCTCCCTGGGAACAAATAAGCAAACGTAGTAGCAAGGAATGAATATCCGGCCTCGAGGACCGCGTCCAGTAATTTCCCCATCGCAAAATGCACAAAGTCAAAGCCAAGGGGTTGTTAGCAGCAATTCCGTGCGCCCCCCAGGGATCCGCCCCCACATTCGCGTGCGTCCAAATGCAAACCAGCAGCGACCACCGCCGAATCAGTAGTGTCTGTTGGGTGTTTGAAATGAATGAAATGTTGAACCAATGTTTCTTTTTTTTATTTCACAAATGATGAAACCTCGTGTTTGGGTTTCCAACGGAAAAAACACGATCGCGATTCCGCAGGAGAGTCTTCCCGCCGTGATTGCGAGCATCGAACCCGCTGTTGCGGACATCGTGGCTGCGTACAAGATTGCAGTTGCGCCTGACCTGGACAGTGTCTCTCTCATCAAACTGTCTCTTCACCTCCCTGCGGGTGTGACGCCTCCTGCCCAGTGCAGACTCAACAAGAATGGGTCGCTTAAGTCTGGTGTTCTTTTGAGTATCCTGACTGATGCGGGAATTGGTCTCGACGACGATATGGCTTTGGTCATCAAAGTGGAGAAGCGTAAGTGGAAAGTCTCTTTGGTCTGCTGATTTTTACTAAACGCAGGGCTTTAAAGCAGCAGTATTTGAGACAGTTGCGGAAACTGCAGCAAAGCCTCAGTTACTGCCCAATGTAACTGCTGAAGAGGCGTACAAACAGCTTTCCAGTTTAGTTCTGTTGGATCTGGCAGTTTATCTCGTCAACTTATTTTTTTTACTTTGCTGATACTTGTGCCAAATCCAAGGTGTCGGTCTTGCGAATGTTGAACGCCTCTTAGACACGAAAATCAAACGAGCAGATGAAGAGTTGATTCTCAAGTACTTTGCTTCTCGAGCTCAGCTGATAAGGTGTGTGGATGACGCGGTATCGCTGATGGAGGAAGTCCACAGAATTCCCCATTCACAGACAAGAAATTTGCTGCGCGAGAACGACCTTGAAATCAACGGGGTTTTCAGTTCTGGGAATCCTTCGCGCGCAACCCTTTTGACGGCGTTTAAATCAGGAAGGCCCATGCTGTTGAAGATTTCGTCACAACCCGAGCAAGAGATTTTAATTTGGGAGTCCTTGTTTCCAAATCCATACCAAGAAAACTCCTTTCACCTCGTCGGACCTCTGGAACTTGTCAACTTTTCATCAAGCGGCGGCGAGTTAGTACCTTTTTCGCTTCAAACTCAACTGACCCATGCGCTTCGTTCTGGGATTTTGATGCCAATTTATCTTGCAGCCTTGGAACAAGTTCCGAAACCGATGAAAGAGGCCTTAGCATTGAAAGTATACAAAGACATGTTGATCGCATTGAATCATATTCATCAACTTGGCTTTTGCCATGCTGACATAAAGCCCGCCAATATATTTATTGACGCTGATGGTAATATGGAACCTCTATGTTCAATTTACAAACTGTTTTTTAATTGATCCTTTAAAAAAAGGTCGTTATTTCCTTGGTGACTTTGGAGCATGCGTCAGGATTGGGGCAAACCTTTTCGAAGGTAGTGTCAACTACGTTCCAAAGAAAGTTGGATTTCCTCAAGTTGGATCGGCAGGATTGGATCATTTGTTGTTGGTTGTGACAGTGTTGGAAAAATTAGCGCGGCTGGATGTTGGGAATGGATTTGAAGTTGAAGAATTGATCAGTTGCATTGAGAAAATTAGGGATACTGCTTTGGTTGATTGCTTACGGGTGTCTCTGGATTTTGCATCGGAAGTTTTGAATCAGTGAGGTTGTGAGCAATGCCCATGCTTATCAATTGAAATGTTGCTGGAGATAGGCGCAAGGATATGATTGGATTTCCGATGGGATTTCTGTGATTCTAAATATATGTTTTCTTTTTCTCAATACTCCATCTTAATGAGAGAAAGACCCAGCTCAAACTAAACATAACTGCTTCTTCTTTTCAGGTTATGTCAACACCATCGAGACAACTGAAAACCCCCAGAAAAGCCCCATATTCCATAATCTTATATATACTTCTCCTCAGCAAACTTTTTCATTACCTGCAGAAATCAAACAATGCTTTTTTTTCCGCCGGACCAAGAAAGGCGCAACCAAACATTCCCCGTTTTCTACAAGAAGTTCAGCAGTTGGATCATGCCTTCGGATGTCAAGGCCCAAAGAGCACCTCGGGAGTGGTAACTCCTGGAAACCCCATCAGGAAAACTGTGGAATGCGATTTGTTGCAACGAAATTAATCGAAATGCATCAAAATCTTCCAAATGACTGAAATCATTCGGCCGGGATTTCACAATGCATTTCAAATATGCAAAATTTCTCAAATGATTTCAAATATAGGGAAATGATTTCGCACAATCTGAAATCATTTGTTGCATCACGAAATAATAGCTAATATTTAGTTTGTATTTTAAAATTATCGGTGTCAATTCCGAATCAACTTAAATTGTTTCGAAATGGGCGAAAATCCACAGCAAATCCAAATTAAATCCGTAATAAATAACAGAGAATATATTTTAAGGCCGTGTTTATTTAAAAAAAAAAACTACTCTCTTCCACTATCCACATCACTCTCGCACTTTTGCTTTTCCACTGCGGTATTCTTGATTTTTGTCTCCAATTCCGAATAAAATCGTCTTGCTTTCGCTTCCATACGTTCTTTTGTTAATGGATTAGCCAGCATCTCCATGTATTCTGAATAAACCAAAGCAGACGAACAACTTTCATTGAAATTTCCTGTTCTTTGCAAGGCAATACGCTCCAAGAGGTGTCTCGTCTGGCCAAGGATGAGTTAAGAGGGATTGGTTGCGATGAAAAACACAAGAATAAGCACTCACAATCACGGCACAGGCAAACATGTATTCCGGCCGTTTCGAAAGCTCCCGAAAGTTGCAGATTTTGCTGACGGAACTATCTCTTGTGATTTCTATTGCAACTTGGAGAAACGCAGGATTGAGGAATTGAGACTGCAGTTTCAACCGGCCAGTATCCGACTGTTTCGAAATGAATAGGTACCTGATGGAATAAATTGGCAATATTAGACGAATTTAAGAGAACTTAACACACAACGTACCTGCTGTCTGATGTAATCAATTCGGCAGCAGCTGCAGATGCGGCGTCGGAGCCATCAGGAAGCTTGTACGGGTTGTTGGACTGGAAAATGATGCAGCGGCGAACAGAACATCACTTCGATACTTCTGTACCTTTTTTAGGTGCTGGCTGGCGTTGCGTGAGTGAAAATTCCAATAAAGCACAAAACTCACATATTTAAAAAGAGCCAGTTTTTGAGACGAATACAAGACTTGGGTTTCAGGGACCGAGCGTCCGAGGAGCGTTTTAGATGAATTTTGGGTTAGTAGTTGTACTTACATGGAGTCGGATGTCATCAGACCATCGGCAGCGACAACTCTTCTGGAAGACTGCATGGAAGTCGAGGAAGTTGGCAGCATTGTGCAGCACGTTGCTGCGATTTCTGTGTTTTTTTCATGTGCGTGGTGAGCAAAGACCCAAATAAATAATGCAACTCACAAATTCAAATAGCCCGAATTTTCGCGATGAATACAGGTTGAAGATCGCTGATTTGTGTCTGTTGATTGGTAGGATTGGGGTCAGGTGGCAGGTGTTAGTCTAATGGAAGGTTTAAGGTAGGGTACTCACTCAGACCATCAAACAAAGCGTACCATCAAACAAAGGGCCCGAAAGCGCTGGTGCCATGGATCTCATATTTTCGGTCAGAGTCTGGGAGGTGGTGGCGGCATTGTCGGCCTGGTTGCATGTTGAGATTGCGTGGCTCTTCGGAACAAATTAACAATGAAAAAAACATCTCATTTTTATAAACACGTGCAAAAATGGACACGTGATCTTTGTGTCTAAACGTTTTGTACCAATAAAATCACTATGTTCAGTAATGTGAGAACCGACACTCCCGACACAGCTAACCCTTGAACGCGTATTATACACGTATTGAAGAAGATATATTTATTCCAATTGATGAGCAATCCCAAAAGACACACGAACCCTGACCGTCCACCCCTACACAAGTCAAAATTCCCAAGGCACAATTCGAAACCTGGGTATATCCTGGTAGTCCAGTTATTCTTCTTATTTACTTTATTTAAAAGTTATTTTATCTCTCCTTCATTTTGAGTTGAGAACCCAGGTTGCAGTCAACCTGATAACACCTACGGTCACTTCAGGTTTGACTCCTGTTTCAGTATTGGGAATTCCGGGAGCTCCGCTTGGAGAAGAAGGGATTCTTTCCCAGTGTACAGTTGTTAGTATGCTCTTTTTAAGGTGAGAACGGCGTTTCCCCACATCTTTGGGGGTCGGGGCCAGGATTTCCCCGCACCGCAACCCCCGGAGCAACCCCCGGGGCTGTGGCTTACCTCTGGAGTTGTGCGGGTTTTGGCCAAACTCAGCCAAACTGCTGTCCGAAACCATGTAAGCGGCGAAAATTCCACTAAATTGCCAGCTAAATTGGCTTTTAATAGATGTTTTCTCTTCCCTTGGGGGTGTGCTGGGGTTTGAGGCAGGGTTTGGGGGTGTGCAGGGTTTTCGGGGCAGGGTTTGAGCTGACCCTGCCCCGAACCCCAGCACATCGGGGCAGGGGTGGCCGGTGACCCCCCCGCCCGTTCTCACCTTAGCTCTTTTCGATTTCCAGCTTAAAGCACCCCTGCGTAGTGTAATGACAAAAGCACCCCAATGCAACTACAAAAGCATCCCCAACAGGTCACGCAACAAGAGCAAACCAACACGTAGAAAATCAAATCACTCGTTAGTACAAAATGATAGACTTTCTTGCTGCGATCGACAAGAGAGTGCTGGGAATCAAAGTCCGTAACCTCGAATCGACGTTTTCAAGTCTCTTTTGGGTGTAAAATGGGGAGTGGGAGAGCCAATGGTGACACTGCAAGCCCAAGAACCACCTCCAAATGTTTATTGATTGAGGAGACAGGATGTACAACTCAAAATTTTAAAGAAAATAATTATGCGCGCAAGGCAATCCAGTTGGGAGAGGGGTGGGTGTTGATTTTGCAAAAACAGCGTTGGTGTGTGCAGCAGGCTATCAACCACCAACCTTACCTGAAGCCAACAGTGAGTTAATGATGGGTTGGTGATGGTAAGGGACCGACAAAGCCCTAGGTAGTCCCTTAGAGTCTCTGGGATCAACCCCTAGGTTAGCCTTATGTGCCTGGGATCAATCCCTAGGAAGTCCCTTAGAATCCCTGGGATCAACCCCTAGCTTTGCCTTATGTGCCTGGGATCAATCCCTAGGAAGTCAACTCCTTGCAGAAATTCAGTTTCACATAGTCTATGTCCAGAAATCTCAACTCATCTAAATCATCTCAAATTCATCAAAATATCTGTGAGTATTTGAAATGCATCTTACTGTCTCTGAAATAGAAGCAATTATTCCTTATATTTAAAATGCATCTAATTGTATCTAAAATGCAAGGAAATCATTTCTTTCATTTGAAATGCATCGCGTTGCATTTGAGATCCTTGAAATACAACAAATGCATCAAAATTTATTTCGGCAAAAACCCCTGTTTCCTGATGCCTCTGGTATCTTCGACCTCAGTATCAGCAGTCCAGCAGCGACGGCACCCATCCCAGCGCGTACGTGATAACCCTATATTTGCTTCTTTGCCACACTGTTGTTAACAAGGAAAATCAACACAGAACACTCAGGCGCAGCCGCACAAGCCCCGCCTGGAACGCCAACGGGACGTTTTATCAAGCCACTGCCAACGCGACCAGCTCTTCAACGACCCCCTGGACAGTCCCCTCAGCAAGTGCGTCCTCAGGCGAGTCCGAGTGGCGCTGCTAATACATCTACCCAAGGCGGCAGCGCAGCGCGGATGCTGCAGCAGCAAGGAATGAATATCCGGCCTCGAGGATTGCGTCCAGTAATTTCCCCATCGCAAAATGCACAAAGTCAAAGCCAAGGGGTTGGTAGCAGCAATTCCGTGCGGCCCGCAGGGATCCGCCCCCACATTCGCGTGCGTCCAAATGCAAACCAGCAGCGGCCACCGCCGAATCTGGTTGAGATGTCAAACGGGAATTCTGGATAATAAAGTTATTGTTTATTGTAATTCACTTTTTCGGAGTTTTAATAAGTAATGGAATGTTCCACAAACGTCCCCGCCATACACGTCCAACAACGGAATCCTGACGTATCCTTGAGTTGTCCGTGATCGTGATAGCTGGACTATTGGCGTTCTAGTCAGCGGATCAAACAGAATCAGTAGTGTCTGTTGGGTGTTTGAAATGAATGAAATGTTGAACATTTCTTTTTTTATTTCACAAATGATGAAACCTCGTGTTTGGGTTTCCAACGGAAAAAACACGATCGCGATTCCGCAGGAGAGTCTTCCCGCCGTGATTGCGAGCATCGAACCCGCTGTTGCGGACATCGTGGCTGCGTGTGCGGTGCAGCCTTCGCAAGGGCTGCTTGGGCTTCCCACGAACACACCACTCTCTCTTCATCTCCCTGCGGGTGTTTCGCGCAGCAACTGTGGCCTCAGCGAAGACTGTTTCTTTACGGTCGATGAGGCGGACTCAATGCTGGACCCTGGCTGTCCTCTGACTGCGCTGGGACTCGGTGTCAAGTCAAAGTGCGCACTGGTCATCAAAGTGGAGAAGCGTAAGTGGAAAGTCTCTTTGGTCTGCTGATTTTTACTAAACGCAGGGCTTTAAAGCAGCAGTATTTGAGACAGTTGCGGAAACTGCTGCAAAGCCTCAGTTACTGCCCAATATAACTGCTGAAGAGGCGTACAAACAGCTTTTCAGTTTAGTTCTGTTGGACACGGAGTCCGAAAACCGAAGTGTTTTCGCTACCCAAGACTCAATGGAAACCATTGCTCAAGCCTGCAGACGTCCTAAACTTTGAAATCAAAGGAGTTGATGGGATTCCCGACCTCCTTTATTCCAGTCAGATCTATGACGATGAGAAAGCTATCGGGATCAATATGCCGGTGGATGAGTTACTGAAGATCAAGCAAGACACAATTGTTCTTATTGGTGTCAGTGGGTGTGGGAAGACAAGAACTTGCTACGACTACGGTCGCCATCGCTGGTGCTATTACTTTGACTGCACTAAAGATATTGACTTCATTACGATGATCAACTTGTTGGAAGGGCGAAACCCGCGTGCCAAGACTGAAGAAAGCCAGCATGAGTTTGAAGAGTATTCAAAAGCGTGTATTCGGTCGTTGATCACTGGGCGCATGATTGTTTTGCGCACTATACTTGTCCAAAATCCAAATTTTAAGCCATTTGAATGGTTTTGCATGCAGAGGAGTCGACGTTCACGAATATTATTCAACACACTATTCCTTCAACTCGTGTCATTGCCTCCGGCGGTATCCGGAAAAATATTTATAGACTCAAAGGAAAAGTTTGACGGCCGTGTGATGTTTGACGAATCACAACGTCTACTCACGGTTCTTGAGTTGGACTACCGCTCGTCAAAACCGGAACAGCGCGGTATCAGACGCAACAAGCTGGAAGATCCAAGGTCTTTTTTTTCGTTCATGGCAGCATGTATAGTCTACTTCGGTTTCAAGTCCATCTGGTGTGGAACTCATATGCGTATTCGCAACATGGAGTTGATGTATTCAGCAGCAGGAATGAAAGCTGCTGATTTGTACGTCTTTTCTCGCTTTACGTATCTGAAGCCCTCCCATATTTTGGAGTTGTGTCAAAAGTGGATTCACCATTTTCAGTTCACAAAGAATTGTGCAGTTTTTGAAGAAATGTCAAATTTCCTTCAAGGACGTCCACGATTCTTTATTTCATTCCTTCACAAGCTCGTTACGTCCAATGACATATCTGGATCCTTTCGAAATTATCGCGTCCACATGACAACAAACGCTGACTCTACTCTGGCTGCGTCGGCGCCATACTATTTCTGGAAAGACCGCCTTGATTGGACAATCGAGCCTGTGAATACCCTTGTGAAAAATGCCTTTCAAAGGAGACTTGTTTCAGACACCCTCGTCAAACTGTGCCTTGCTTTTCTCTTTGGAGACCGTAAATGTATTGCTTTCTCGCATGATTTGGACTTGGTGTCCACATGCCTTGTTATGGTTGAGTGTGATGAAGAAAGAAAATGGACTTCCACCATGGCGGAACCAATGGTGCTCTGTGCAGGGATCAATTACTTGAGTGACGAAGCTCCAGAGGTTATGATGGATCATTTCGCCCAAAAGGTCTTTGCTCCTGTGAGTGCATTGTCCCTATCGCCCCAAGAGCGTGGGCATGTGATGGAGCTGATTATCGCACTTCGGTTCATTCAAGGATGGTGGCTTGAGTCTGAGTGCAGCAAATTCTTGCCAGCTTGGGTTAAGGCTGAGGCTATTCCGAAACCAGATGGATTTTTGGATTGTCGCAGTGAACAGAATGGCAAGATGTTCATCAAGCAGCTTCAAGAGCCTTTGTTTCCATATGTTCTCCTTCCAGCTGTTAATGCTGGTCCAGACCTGCGGTATTCTATTTTCTCATGTTACTGCAAAACAACATCCACTAGAAACTCCATGTCAACCATGTATGTATCTACCAGCGACGTTCAAAAAAATTTGGCAACAATGAAACCCTCAAACTGGTACAAACCTCAAACGGGGTTACAAGAGCAGTGTTCAAAAGCAGTCGAAAACCTCCGCTTGGTTCACTTGCGTTTTGAGTTGCCAGATACAGCACCATCAGTTAAAGCTGAATTCAAGTCTCATGAAGATAAAGACGGCTATGTGATTTGTGTGAATTTGGAAAGCGAGTTTGCATTGGCATTCTTTAAACGTAAGTTTGTTGAACAGTACAAGGCATTTGTCAAAAGGGTGATTGACAAGTGATAAGCCATGACAACTGAGATGGTGTTCTTTTTTATTTTTTTTATTTGGATGTCTTGAGATATAGAGCAATAATGTGTTTCTCTTTCTTTTTTATTTCACAAACAATTTCCACAATAATGTCCCGTGTTTGGGTTTCCCACGGAAAAAACACGATCCCGATTCTGCAGGAGAATCTTCCCGCCGTGCTTGTAGGCATCGAACCCGTTGTTGGAAATCTGGTGGCTGCGTACAAGACTGCAGTTGCGCCTGACCTCGACAGTGTCTCTCTCATCAAACTGTCTCTTCACCTCCCTGCGGGTGTTTCGCGCAGCAGCTGTGGCCTCAGCGAAGACTGTTTCTTTACGGTTGATGAGGCGGACTCAATGCTGGACCCTGGCTGTCCGCTGGCTGCTCTGACTGCGCTAACTCTGGGTGTTGACTCAAAGTGTGCACTAGTCATCAAAGTGGAGAAGCGTAAGTGGAAAGTCTCTTTGGTCTGCTGATTTTTACTAAACACAGGGCTTCAAAGCAGCAGATTCTGGGCCGCCGTTTGATCCTGCCAGCTACAAATTGGAATTTCCGTTCTTCACTGGTTCTTCTGAATATGAGTTCAATGAGAACATTTCATTGCTGGGTCGAGATAAGATTACTATTCAGGAAATGAATGACATCCTCAGCGAGCGACGTCGCTGGCAGAAGTATCGTCCTTTGATTGTCTGTTCGAGTCAAGGAACCGGGAAAACATTTTTTTTGAAGTGCGTTGGATCCCAGCGGCTTGGACTTTCTCTGAAATGCCCTGATCTCGTAAAAGCCGCCGCTATTGGCCGTGTCCTGTCCTTTGATTTCTCGAAGCATTTGATTCAGATTACAAGTGTATTTGAGGCAGACTCCTTTCTGAAACAGCTCATGGTTTTTTTTCTGTGTCGGATGTTTGCAGGGTGCGAAGTGGATGGAATTCATTTTCAATTCCGAGAGTTTCCATGTAATGCACAGGTTGAGACTGGCCAACATAAGTTCAAGGAATGGCTTGATTCTGTGTGGGTGTCTTCAACCGACCATGTTATGAAAGAATTTATGCGACTGACGGACCTTGCGTTTGGGGTCAGATCTGACGCGCCCCTGGTGTTTCTGTTTGATGAAGTTCAGACTCTGTGCAAATCTACTGAAATTCCGTCCAAATTCCGTGAAAAAATTACTTTTTTTCATACGGGCCTTTCTATCCTTATGGTTCGATTGGACACCCATCAAAGACCCGTTTGTCTTTGTGCGGGTACAAGCGATGGGAATATTCATGATATTGTCAGTTATTCATGTGTCATCCCAGCAGTTTTTTCTCTCACGAGCGTCGTGAGTGAACACGAGCAACGCTGGGCGGAAATGTCTTTCAAAACTCTCAATAGGAAGGATGACGAAGAAAGGGAAATGCCACTGCTTCATGTTTCCCATGACAGCAATATGATCGCGATTGTCTTGCAGACGCTTCCTGCTGTGCTTGCCGGTATTGACCCCGTTGTTGGAAATCTCTTGGCTGCGTTCAAGACAGCAGTTGCGCCTGACCTCGATAGTGTCGTCCTCACGAAACTGTCACTGCACCTCCCTGAGGGCTTTGCGCGCAGTACTTCTGGCCTCAGCAACGACTGTTTCCTTACAAATGACGTAGACTCGATGCTTGACCCTGGCTGTCCGTTGGCTGCTCTGACTGCACAGGCTTTGGGTGTGGACTCCAACTGCGCGCTGGTCGTCAGAGCTGACAAGTGTAGTTGTGAAATATTGGTAGATTCTGAGGTACAAGTATCCAAAACAAACTGAGAAAAGGTGATGCTACCTGAATTTCTCTTTAGTTTTATTTTTATTTTATTTTATATTTCATCTTTGTTGATATTTGATAACAAGAAGATTCCGAGACAAATAAACCAAAAAAAAATGTTACACAACCTCTTTATTCGAAAGTTTAGTATATAAAAGGAACGATCCGGTAAGGAACACGCTTGCAGTATTCAACCCAGGTATCTCCGTATTTCTTGCTGCAAATCACATGATCGTCTCTCTCCCTGGGAACAAATAAGCAAACGTAGTACAATGGATAAATCCAAGGAACCCAAGCCAACCACCCTGAAACCCCGCCACCTCCATCGACAACAGTAGCAGCAGCAACAGCTGCTGACAAGACCAAAAACCCAGGAAGCGCCAACGCAACACCTTGAAGGATCTCACCAAGGTAGTTGACATGTCGAGACACACCCCAGAATCCAGAATACAAAATCCGAGACCCAGGAATCGTTTGTTGAGGCACCAGACCGAAAAAAACTGTGGTTGCAGTAGGATCCAGTTTAAAGTAAAACTTTTGCATGTTGGCGCCGCGTGTTAGAGTCCAGCCACAGAAAAAAAGGATTGAAATCAAGAGTGACGAGATGATGGAAAGATCGGAGGGATATAGCTCGGGGTTCTGGTGGGGTGCGAAATGAGAGAGAACCATTCCTCCAGTGCAGTAGAGGTATGGATAGAATCCGAGGCAACCGAAAATTAACTTTGCACCGACTTTTTCGCAAAATAGATCGTACGTGTAGAGGTGTACTTTTTCAAAATAACTGTTGTTGAAGACAAAGTTGATATTCAACCAATCAAATCAAAAAAAAAAGCGGGAAATCGCGAATTCGTGAACAATACCTGTACTCAATCAAGAACCAAGTAAATAACGAAGCATATACAAGGGCCGCGTTTGCTAATACACCACCGTTGCTGTGAAGATGCAGAGCCACCATCGAGAGGATATTGAGTTGAAGCATTACTGCACCGAGACAGTAAAGAGCCATTTTGACATCCACATTGAAAAGACGCGGGTTGAAAAACGATCCATTAAAGTATTCCAATGCCCAAATGCTATTGTTGTTGGTAGGTAATTTGGCCAGCAATGGCTCCACATCAATTGACCCATCATCCTTCTGTGTTGCAAAGGACAGTTGGTCACGAGTCAAGCAGCGTTGGTATTTTGAATCAATAGGTTTGATTTTCTGTGCCGCGGAATCAGCAGCTAGTAACGCGCTTCGATCAGAAGTCTGTGTAGGGAAAACTCAAAAAATAAACACCAACCATAAGCCAGAGAGAGACCAATAACAGCCGCCCAAAACCAACATTCGATGAAATGAGAAGCCAAGTAAGTTGCATCTTTAACTCCAGTATGCACAAGGAAGCCGTAAAAAGCTGCGGTTACGATGAGGACATTGAGTCCATTCAATGTGTATTCAAGCGGTTTCCCATCAAAAGAGCAGACATATCCAGTCACTTTCGAGCCGGGTACAATCATTAAAAGCACGTGAATAACCGAAAATATTTCGATAACCTTAGGAAGGGAGAGGTGGCACATTCAGTTTCTCAGTTGATAATGATGAACTGATTTGGATAAGCGGTCAGAGCCACTCACTTGTAATAACGGCAAGATTCCAGCGATAAGAAAGTCCATAGCAAGGAACAAATACTTGAATGAAAGAGGGATAAAGACAGAAGCAAGGAGACTGACGATAGTCCATCCAGCAGCTTTCTGATGTTTGATGTTATCGTGTTGCCTGTTTTCACCACACACACATGGCACTGTTAGTACAACTGATTAAAGTTAACTGACGCACAAACATTTCCAAGTTCCTCTGGTCAGATCTCTTGATCACCATCCAAGTAAACACGGCAGCGTAAATTAGACAGCCAATTATTTGAACTGGCAGTGAGACTCCGATTGCCAAGTTGATGATTGATAGCAGCAGGATTCCTTCTGGCGCATGCTCCAACAGTGAGCCAATGTTCTGCGAGTGAATGCAGTCGATCCATGAGGTCTTTTGTCAGTGGCATTTCTGATGAGGTTTTGTTTTTGTAAACTCAAGATCTTGCTTTTTCAAATCATAACTTATCAAAATACTAGCTCGTTGAAGTCCATACAAATATACATATATTTATATTGTTATTATTATTTTAAATCAGATGTCACTTGCACGGGATGATCACCCAACCAATTTCCACCAACGACAACGGAGAACCTGGCTTTTGGGTTTTCGGCTACGGGTCTCTGATCTGGAAAGTAGACTTTCCTTACGAAAGACGGGTTGTGAGCTATGTGCGATCAATGCATCGCCGCTTCTGGCAGGTTTGAGGGGTCCACGTTCGATCTCTTCATGATTTAACTGCCTTTATCCTCATCCAATCAGGGGTCGCATGATCACCGAGGAACGCCGTCACAGCCAGGCCGAGTCGTGACGCTGATCGGAAGCAACGAGTTTGAGGCCAAGTGGCGACACCTCGACGACACAATATTCGATGCAATTCCCAAAGACGAAAAGTGTTTTGGCGTCGCGTACAAACTCAGGGAAAGCCAAGTGGCGCAAGTCGTGGCGCATTTGGACCACCGCGAAAAGAATGGATATTCCTCATTGACCGTCAAGGTGTTTGCAGCGGATGACGCGTTTCTGACAACTGCCCACGTGTACATTGGAACCACGGACAATGAGGCGTTTTTGGGGCCGGTGGGGTGTCACGAACTTGCTCAGCAGATTGTCGTGTCAAAGGGGCCATCGGGTCGGAATATTGACTATTTCTTGAATCTCTGTATGGCGGTGCGAATCATTAGTGCAAATCATTCGGATTCGCATCTCAGCGTTCTTGAAGCGGCCGTTTTGAAAGTGGCCGAAGGAGGCAAAGCGTGCATATTGAGGATCCGGACTCAAACGCCATTTCAGAGTTGGAGCAGCTAGTTCAGGCAGGCAGGCAGGGTCTATCATCTAATTAACAAAGGGAGTAATTGCATAATAAAACCGGATATAATGGGATATTTTATTGAGCGATTTATTTTTTGAATGGAAAGTGTAACTGGTTAACCCAAAAAGTTATTCCTGTTCCAGTTTCTGCGTGTAATTCTCCTTTTCCTTTTTAATCGCGCTTTTATCACTGTCAGAACCTGTCAATTCTTCAAAGTCCCACGGGTGATACTTTTCTTGGAGAAATCCTTCGCGTTCTGCATTCACAGTCTTCAAGCTTGTTGTGAATTGACGAGCGATAGTAATGAATGAACGAATGCGGTCGGTGGCCATCTGAACAAAGTCTTTATCCTTTGGGCTGAACGTCAATGCTTTATTTTCAGGCATATTTGCAAGTTTCCCTCATTTTTCTTGAACGCCTTGATGGCGAGCACAGTTTTCAGGGTTTCGAAAGTTTTCTCCACTCTAGAATGCCTCGAAAAACCACCGAGTTTCTTAAAAATATGTGTGAAAGCTATCTGTTTACTACAATATTATTAATTAGTGATCAATCAAAAGAGCAGCGGTCGGATAGCGCAGTGGCAGCGCATCAGTCTTCGAATCTGAGGGTCGTGGGTTCAATCCCCACTCTGATCGCACTAGCAGTAGGGTTTTGGGGATAGGTCGAGGAAGTGACGATAGGTCTTTGAGTGGGAAAAATTTCAAAAGGAAGTGTAGCAACGTAGAGCCTCATTCTATTTCAATTCACACTTCATCTCAACCTAACCGATTTCCTCATGTGCTACAAAGATCAAAAAACGGTTGGAATTCCTTCAAAATGATAAAATCTGAATGACACCCTGCATGAACTACGATCGTATGCGGCAGCGGAGACCTCTAGTAAGATGCCGACAATTTCTGTGTGGCCGCCGCGACCATTCGTATAGCAGAATTATTGGGATGATTCAATAACAACCAACTGCTCCTGTAATCCAGCATTATTTGCATTTTATTGGAACTGATATCCTAAGCGATCCAAAAGTATTTTTTGTTTTGGGCAGCAATCAGGGAAACAATTAAAGAGGAGTTTGAATGGGAAGATTTTTGGAAGTCGTATCGGGGGTTTCCATACTGGAAAAGAAGTGCGTCAAGTAACCCACCCAGAGATCAGTGGCATTTGGAATGCGTTGTGATTGATTGAGAATATCTGAAGGAACAAGCCACGACTGCTTGAATTTTGTGACAGCCATGGCTTCAATTGCTTCTGAAAAGGGAAAGAGTGGTGATCTTGGGTCTTTGCATTCTCGCATCATGATAGTTGTAAACACGTCAGCTGGCATTGAGCGATTCCTCGAGTCTGACAGCTTGAGTAAGCGAGAAAGTTGCGTCCACGAAATACAAGTTTCAATGGCTGGACACAAATGCACGCATGGTTTCCCCCAAAACTCAGGTGTGAGGCATAACGCCGTAATACTATCAGCCAAGAAATCAACAGGTGTGATTTGAATGAAGCTATTGTCTATCAAAGATATTTGCTTCTCTTTCATTGTTTTGATGAAGTCCCAAGTCATGTCATAATTTGTGACTACAATTCGTGCGGGTTAAGGATAACAACCTTCCCTGAAACTATAGCACTTACCAAAAGTTTGGGAGCTGCCCCCCACAAAACCGACGCGAATAGACACAGTAGGAATCCCCCTTGTCCGAGCTTTTTGACAAAGAACTTCTGATATATTCTTTGTTTGTCCATAACCAAAGAAGAAATCGCCTGCGAGGTTTTCTAAGGCAACATCTTCAGGAGTGCCGTTTGCAAAAGCCGAGCTCTTTGGTTGAACAGCAGAGGCCGAAGACATAAAGACAACGCCTTTCACTTTCGTGACTGAAGCCAACCGTAGCACTTCAACAGTGCTAACCACATTGGTTTTGCGAAGAGATTGATAAGGGAGCACAAAATCAACCTGATGTGAATCTGATTAGTACAATAAAGACTTAAAAAGTACGAAAATCACTCACTTTGGCAGCATTATGGATTATCAAGTCAACCGCCGTTGCCAAAAATTCCCAGTCGTCAACACTAACACCCAGTTGTGGTTCAGCAATATCGCCCACAACCACTTCCGGCTCTGGCCACGCTGCATTCCACTCCCCATGATAAAATGCCACAGCTTCCTTCACTCTTATAGCACCAAGCTCTTTTGTTTTTGCACGAACATGGCAAATCACTCTGACACTTGAATTATGTTTCTTGAAGCTGTAGTAGATCCCGCTTCCAACAAACCCATTTGCTCCAGTCAACAAAATCGTAGATGAATTTCCTGCAATGCGTGAAATGTCAAATGGCACAGCGGCGCCATCCGCGTTAATAATCATATCGTCAAGGGATTCAATCTCATCAAAATACTCCTTCAGGGCCTCTTCCTTTGTCAGGGCAGACTCAGCCACTCGTGACATTGGAGCAACCGTCCATAAATCCGCAAGACCAGAAACAGTAGGCCGTGCAGCAAACATCAGGATTGTGATCCCTTCAAACCCAGGAGAATAATCTTGATTTAGCTTGTTAAGAACCATGATGGCTTGCATAGAAGTGCCGCCGAGTGCGAAAAAGTCGGAGTCGCTAGAGATACTTGTCGTTGGAATACCCAAAACGTTTGACCACACTGATGCTACTTGCTTTTCGATAGAGCACATTTCTACTTGGGATATGAACGTCACAGAAGCATCGGAGTCGCCAGGGTTCTGGCTCACAAAGTTGACGGCTGAATCATTTCGCTTGATTGGAGATGATGTCGTTTGAAAGAAGCTGCGCATTTTTTGTATGATTCCCGTTTTTGACTTTGAAGCATTTCCAGTAACGCTTATATGTTGTGGGAACGTGTAAACTGACGCGAGTTTGTTTTCCTGGTAAAGTTCACGAGTTGCTCGCCTCATTATCTTGCCACTGGTGGTTTTTGGAACAGACTTTGGTTTCACAAGAACCACAAAAGATGGAGATATTCCCATGATCGTAGACACGTCCTTTGTGATTCCAGCGGCCACTTCAAGGAGGGTTTGGGCTGAAGCCTTCATCAAGGAATCTTTGACTTCAACCACAATAACAAGGTGCTCGGGCGAACTTGGGTCCTTGGAGTCAACAGAAAAGGCCGCAATAGATCCCGGACGAAGCATTTTGCCTTGGGATACAAGTGCAGCATGTTCAATGTCATTGGCAAAGAAATTTCGGCCTTGAACAATCACCACGTCTTTGAGACGGCCAGAGACATAAATCTCTCCGTCTTTCAAAAATCCCAAATCGCCAGTTCTAAGAAACTTTTTTCCTGGGCATGCCTCGAGCTCCGCGTGGAAAGTTTCGGAAGTCAGTTCCGGATTATTCCAATACCCACCTGACTTGGAATCGCCATCAATCCAAATTTCTCCCGTTTCTCCATCGGGAACTTCGCGAAGCGACTCATGATCAACAATTCGCAGTGTCACTCCTGGTAATGGGGTTCCGCATGAAACTCGGTTGTCTTGAACTTTCATATCCACTCCAGGAAATGCAGACGTGGCTCCCAACACATGTTCTGCCAATCTACACAAAGTTAACCAAATCAATGACTATGGAGTAAAGTTGTCCAAAATTTACCCATAACACGGCGAAAAGACTGTACCAAGTCCATGTCCGTTGAAGAAGGCCATAAAGTCCGAAATCATCGGGGCTTGAATTGGTTCAGCTCCACAAGAAAGAAATCTCAGCGAGCTCAGGTCCAATTTCAGCATAACCCCTGAGGCCTGTGACTCTTTTGACTTTTTGAGAGCCAGAGCGAAACCAAAATTGGGTGATGCCGTGGCTGTGATCCTCTTTGGAGTTTTTAAAATCCAAGTTAGACCAAACGTTGATTGTATCATGCGACACAAGAACTTACCAATTCAGAAACCTTCTCCATCCAAAGCAAAGGTTTCTGGATAAATGTGAATGGAGACATGAGATTCAACTCGGCGCCAGCATAAATTCCATGAAATAGGAACACGCCTATCAAGCCGTAATCATGGTACTATGAGGTGGTCAAATCAACTCACTAGAAACGTCAAACGCAAATCAACGACATTCACCTGGGGCAGCCAGCTGAGTAGACGCTCTCGTTTGCCATCCGGTCTAAACAGTTTAGCATCCGAGACAGAGTTCATTTGTCGACAAGTTTTCCAAGACATGGCAGTATTTGTTGATGACGCCTTTTGGTTGTCCTGTTGATCCACTAGAACAGTTATAGTTGTCAAAATATGTATGTAAAATAAAATATGGATAAAAAACCTAGTATACTGAATAAACGCAATATCGTCTGCGCAAGGCGGTGGGGGGAGAACAAACGAGAGTTCGGATATAGCTGACTCCTTCACAAAGCTGTCAATGTTCAGAAACTTTTGCGACTGTACCCATTTCCACACTGGATCTCCGGAAAAAATTTGAGTCATTTTTGCCATTTCGATGGAAGACGAAATGAGTTTTGAGCAGAGGATAATCATCTTCTTCCCCAATGGGAGGCCAGGCAGAAAGTCGCTTAAAATGCGACGCACTTTCTCCATTTCAGATGCCTTATTTGGCGGAAACGGTGGGTAGATTGGAACCACAATGATGCCTAAAAGACTGGGTGAGTTATTTGGAAGTTATTGAGTGATGAAACGCATACCCGCGTAAAAACAGGCTAGAATCGTCACATAAAACTGGATTCCTGGTTCAAACATGAGCACGGCAGAATCTCCCTTGGTCAATTTCAGTTCTTGATGGCTCATCAGAACTTTTGCATACAACTGCACTTGGGCCGAGAAGTCTCCGAACGTAAGACTGACGGTATTCTTTCCTTGCTCATTAATCCAATTCTGAGTTCGAAAAGGCTGATGATTTAGCATTTTGGATATTGGTCATTGCCTTTACCATGAAAGGAATATCAGACGGAAAGGCTTCCAAACGAGAAAAGAGAGAATCTGTAGACATGAGCTTTTTGCGATAAGGACTTGAAACTCTCGGCTTTTGCATGCCAGGTTTTATACTCCCAGAATTTTTTTCGGTTTCAGAATTGAATGTGCCACACGCACAGTTTCATTATGTCCAGAACGACCATCATATCTTATTTCGATAATCCAAATTATTGGTCCATTTGATTGATAGGCGTGGAGTTGGCGCAGTCATACTTCTCAGAAATATGAGGGCTTGCAGTTAAAAATGGAGACAGTTAAGATTCAGCTTAATTGGTCCATTGATGAATATGAGGTACAATAGAAAAAAGACTTGCTAATTGATATAAACGTTCCGTCACAGCGATTGTATGTCAAGGCGCCCAAACTCGAGACTGGAAGATGATTCTGTTGATGGCTGTGTCCCAATTCTAGCAATCCAAGCCGCCCAAAATGGAGCCAAAAAAACCAATCGAGGTACACCAGCAGGAACAAAACGGAAGGAAATACAATTTACGATAGGCCAATAAAGCCACGCTTTTGAATAGAGCCCAAGAAAGTTTTGAGAAACAAATTCCGTTGGGGAACCCGTATTGACACCGGCATATGAAGTGACGAATGTAGACTGATAATAGAGAAAGGCTGAAAGGTATATTGGCGCAAAGACTATTTGATTAAGCACAGCCTTTGTCGCAGCGACATGGAAAACTCTGTTGTAGCCAATTCTTTTATCCAAGAATCGAAAGCTTGAAAGGAAAAAGAATCCATGGAAGCCCGCTCCGAAAGCAGCTAAGTCGTTCGAGAATAGTTACCTTTCAATGTGCTGTCAAAAAATGCAAGTACAAACTCAACTCATTTTCAACGTTCGCTCGTAATCCCAGGTTTGCACAGCTCTCCGTAGTTCCATTGAAAATGTTTGAGTTCGGTTCGGAAAGTTCCACGTAGATGGGTTGAATTGCGAAGGGACTGAGATTGTTCCTGATAACACTTGTGCAGAGGCATCGCCCACAAAGAAAAAGGATGCAGCAATAGCAGACGAATAGCCAAGCATACGAATAGAAGGATACATTTTGGTCATAGACTTAAAGTTGTCAATCGAAGTGGAAATTGAGTGCCAGTTTTTGGGGCCAAACGATAAATCAGTTTGGTAATTGTTTATGAGGAGTAGGAATTGTGCACCTGTTTTGATGCTTCAATTCTGTTCATTTCTACTTTTTCTTCTATAACGCATACTCATCGTCGAAAGTCTGTGTCCCCAACTTTGCCATGTACGCATTCCACCCAATTCCCATTACGTTCAGAAAAGCAACTCGCGCAAGACCAGGCGGTAAATACCTGAATGTTATCAGGTTAACTGCAGGCCAGATCGCCCATGCGCTCGCATAAAGCTGTGGGAACTTTTCAATCACGGAATCCATCGGAGTGAACCCCGGTTTGGGAGGGTTTATATAAGCAGCGGAATAATACAGAAATGCAGATAAATACGGAGGCGAGAAAAAGAGCTGGCTCATGACGGCTTTGGTTGCTGCCAATTTGAAACTTTTAGAAGGACCAATCAGGCGATCAAGAACGTGGAATCCAGCGTAAAAGTACCATCCGTTTACTGTGAATCCGAAAGCAGCTGTGGCAATAGAATTTGTAATTCGGAGTTTGTGTAGAATTTGTTGAGTCAACTCCGTCCCAGAACAAAGACAAGAGAAACCGTCACTCAACTCATTTTTAAAGTTCGCTCATGGTCCCAAGTGGAAATGGCTGTGGGCAGTTCGACTTTCAAGGATTCCAATAGTGGTTTGTTGGACTTCTCAGTCAGACTGGGCGGTAGCTTCAGCTTTCCTGTCATTATCTGAGCGATTGTATCGCCAATAAAGAAGAACGATCCTGCAAGGGTTGATGCTGAAAGCAGACTCTTGAATGATAAGGCCATCTCCCCTTTTTTGACGTTCCGAGTTTTTTTTGTTTTTTCCTTGCCACATCCGAAAGAATCCGAAACCATAAGGCTTGACAACAACCAAAAAAAAAAAAAAAAAAAAAAAAAAAAAAAAAAAAAGAAGCTGAAAAACCAATAAAAGGCGTAAACGCGTCTTTACCCAAAAATCCAATATATTTACAGCGCATATTCATTATCAGCCACCATTGCGGCGTCAGCTCCAATTTTGGCAATGTATGCCGTCCAGCCAATTCCCATGCCATTCAAAAACGCAACTCTCGCCAATCCAGCAGGAACATAACGAAAAGTGATCAAATTCACGGCCGGCCAAACCGCCCAAGCACTTGCGTACAAGCCCGGGAATTTTCGAACAACGGAATCCATTGGAGTTACAGTTGTCTGGCCAGCTTGGGGCGGATGCACATACGCAGCGGAATAATAAAGAAAGGCGCACAAATAGGGTGGCGAAAATATAAGTTGATTCAAGACAGATTTCGTTGCAGCAAGTTTGAATGTCTTTGAGGGTCCAACAACTTTATCCAGGACATGGAAAGCTGAAACAAAATACCATCCGTTTACGCCAAATCCAAACGCAGCTATTTTTTTTTTTTTTGATGGGTTCGAATGTACGTTGGTGTTTTTGATGATCACAGATTTGGCGATTGATGAGATCAAACGAAAGTAGTGCCTTGTCAACACTACAACCAAGTTGAAAGACAAGTCACTCAACTCATTTTCAATGTTCGTTCGCTGTCCCATGATGATATGCTCTCCTTGAGATCCATCAAAATATCTGATTTCGAATCAGAGCTCTCGAAGCTCCTGTTTCGTGATGGAAGCTTCACTTTTCCCGTCAAGATCTGTGCCGATGTGTCTCCAATGAAGAAGAAGCTGCCTGCGAGCGCTGAAGATGAGATCAGAGTTTTGAACGTCAAAGCCATGTTTTTTCCCTCTAAAATACTGCTAAAATACTATAAAACAAACCCTGTAGCGGGTAGCATTCTAGTTATTTGTTATTTTTGGTACTGCAGAAAATCTCAATGCGAGCCTCCAGTGAAACCAGCTTCCCCGATTCCCCCTTCAAAACCCTCCACTACTGGGATGAAACATGACTGAAGTATCAGTCCCACCCCCCACGCCGAAACCACCAAAAACACAAACCAATAATTAAAGGGAAATCCCAATCCATTATTGATGCTCCACGCCCACATGATTCCACCCAACGCTGGCCCAATACTCCTCACAAAAGCTGCACTCGTCTGAGCAATTCCGTTGATGAGTCCTAAATTCCCTGGCGACGCACTGTTATTAATGAGGATAAATATGCTTGTGTATGTTATCACGTTGCAGAATTGGCGGAGAGCGAGGTTGCAGATGAGGAGGATCCATATCGTTGTTTTGTTTTCAATTGTCTTGTTGAGATATCCAGAGAGGATTGGGTATGACAGGTAAGGGACAAGATAGAGCACAGCGCCAGTACGAAAAAGTGATATGGGGGCATATTTTCTTGTTAGTTGTGGATACGTTATGAGTTGCTGGGAGCAGAAAACGGAAAGTCAGTTTTTACGACACTCTAGAAAGTATATCATTTACAAACCATATACAATGCCAGTGCACCTATAATACTAAGTACAATTCCAACTTCCGCGCTATTGTACCCTAGTCCTCCGTCTTCAGATCCTGTTACGATCCATAGACTAAATACTTCATCAAGAATAATGTTTTGGAAGGCGAGAAGAGCGTATGCCATAATTGACATGAGTGCTGCTTTTCCGAATTTCGCAGCGCTAGGTTCTATGCTGCTGTCCGTTTGGCAGGGGTCTTGTTGTGGCACAGAATCCTCAATTTCGAGACAGGATGTTGAGCCTTCTCTGGATGAACCACCTGCTTGACCATCTACTGATTCAACAATAGTGTCCACAGAATCTCGAGCGCCTGAAGCTTCAGGACTTGCTCCATTTTTCCTGGCTTCAGATTGCCCCCCACATTGAGCATCGCTTGTGATGTTGAAATCACCGCAAGGTGACTCCTCCTCAGTAGCCAACCGCATTCCCACCGCCGTTGCCCTTGCCAACTTTCCATTCGTTTCTTCCATAAAAAAGAATCCAATCACAAATCCAATCAGACTCACAACCGCGCTCACCCCACACGGTAAAAAATACGGATTCCGCGTCAAAAACTCATTCCCGCCAAAAAGCCATGGAAACTGCTGCACTGGATTCGCCAAACAACCCCCCATAATGGGTCCCAGAATCGTTCCGACGGACCACATGATTCCAATAAGACTGAATCCAAAGGCTTGATTTGTTGAGTCTGTGATTTCGCCAATCACGCATTTGGCGATTCCAATGTTTCCGTTGAGAATACCACTTTTTTTTTTTTTGAGTTTTGGGTTTTGGTTGTTCAAAAAACTCGGCGAAAAACAGGAGTAAAGGGGGCAGAAAACTTAAAAATACCATAGAAAACGTGAAAATATTGCCATTTGAAGAGAATGAGCTTGTCCAAATAATAGCAACGAGATTGCGTTTCCGAGAAGGCCAATCAACAGAACAGGCCGACGTCCAACGCGATCACTCACCCTAAAAGGGAGTTAATTTTGGTTAAAATCGTAATATAATTCAAGGGAGACTTCACACCATCCCCAAAGCAAACTCGTCATAAATTGAGCCAATGAAAACGCGCTTGCAATAAATCCAACATAGAATCCGACATCTTTTTCACCAGAAATCCCGAAATCCCGAACCATGAAGTAGATAAAGGGAACTAAATGTCGTTATTTTTTTTGCGTGTGTGTGTGTTGGTGTTTCTTCTGCATGTCAAAGTGGCCACAAAGAAATACTCGCTAATTACACAAGATGGTCAATGACACTGGTTCACAGAATATGACAAAGCAAAGAACAGTCATAATTCGAGCTGGGATCGGAGTTTGCCGTGCATTCAAATCACTGCAATGTTCTGACGTCATCAACAAAGGTCTCGACTCTTCGATATCATCATTCGTAATATTGCCAATGCCTATTTCCTGCGACGCCATGCCAGACGTAAATGAAGGAATAATAGCCATAGCTTCAATCGCGACTGTACTGCTTGAAGCGAAACTGTGTAAGCGACTCATTTGAGCCAGCTTCTGTTGATTCGATGCTGGATTTTGAACGCGTAAACTGCTGCTCTGATTGCTTGCTGTCCGTGAGTGAGTACAAGAAGCAGAGGACTGGAATCCGGCAGATAAAAATGATTCATTGCTGTTATGGGTATTGTTGCTGGCGTTGATTGCGTGATTCATGATTTTTTTTATTTTGAAGCCTTTTTTTTTTTTTTTTTTATTCCTTGACACCCACCGCTGTCATATACGCGTTCCACCCTACACCCACAAAATTCAGAAAAGCAACACGAGGCACACCCGGCGGTAAATACCGAAACGTGAGTAAATTCACTGCGGGCCAGACTGTCCATGCACTCATGTACAACTCTGGGAACTTTTCGACTACCGTGTCGATTGCCGTGGAAACACTTTCCTTGTTGTTGCTGTTTGAAGCACAGAAAACCGCTGAATAGAGGAGAAATGCGCTCAGGTAGGGCGGGGAGAGGAAAGACTGGCTGATGATTGCTTTCGTGGCGGCTTGGCGGAGTGTTGAAGAGGGTCCTAGGATCCGATCGAGGAGGTGGAATCCTGCGAGAGAGTACCAGCCGTTGAAACCGAATCCAAAGCCAGCTGTTGTTGTTGTTGTTGTTTTTTTATTGTTTGGAATTTTGTGTTGCATTTGGATTTTCTCCCAAAAACTCAACTCATTTTCAAGGTTCGTTCATAATCCCACGCATGTACAGCATTCCAAACACTGTAAAATTCATGACCCGTTTGTTCATGCTTCCCTTCTGTGAGCTTCCGCCGACGGTGTCCAGCGATTCCTTGGGAAGTCACGTCTCCCACAAAAAAGAGTGCGCCTGCAACAACAGACGCTGAAAAGAAACTCTGTGCAGATAATGCCATCTGCTAGTTGAGACAAGCGTTTTGTTTATCTTTTTAATTTTTTTTTTAAAGGAGGTGATGTCATTCAAAAAAACGAAGCAACAACAATCACGTGAATCAATTCAAAATCACTCTAAATATTCATTTCAAAACAAAAACAATACGCCAAGAAAGTCCCACTTAACAGTATAAAACGCAGAAACTTAAAAAAAAAAGACGAAAAAAAAAGACAAGAAAAAAAAAAAGTCCATCCTTATTATCCAACTATATCGCCCCTCTCAAATTCTAACCGTCTCATTAGAGAATCTGACAAATGGCCCACTAGGCTGCTGTGAGACCTGCTGTTGCTGATGCTGTTGCTGATTAGGTTGCTGGAAATATTGGAATTGCTGTGGTGGTGGTGGTTGCTGTTGTTGTTGCGGTGCCTGCGGGTATCCCCCAATGTTCCCTCCATAAAACTGGCCTTGCATTTGAGGTGGTGCCATTTGTGGTGTCTGCTGGTATTGTGGCTGCTGCTGCTGCTGCTGTTGCATCATTGTTTGTGGCGACGCAAAGTAACTCCCTTGTTGAGGAGCCGGCATAAGCATTGGTATATACTGACCACTGTTTTGGATAGGCTGTTGGTGACGTTGCTGCTGCAATTGTGGTGGTGGGAGCATGAATTGTCCCTGGCTTGGATTGAATGGCTGCTGCTGCGGCTGTTGGATTATTGGTGTCGGTGCCGATGGGCCGCCAAAGTAGTATCCAGGGTTGAAAGTAGTAATTGGTGGCGAAGCAGTTCGAATCGGGTATTGCGGTGGCGGCGGCGGCGGTGGTGGCTGTAACGAAAATTGCTTCTTTGGAGGTCCAGGACGCTTGAGGGCGGATTTGGGAGAATTATTGGCCGTGCTACTGTTTGTACTGCTTGCGCTACTGCCGGGTCCTTGATGAGATGAGTAAATACTGTTTGATGGCGATGAGGAACGAGTCGAAGTGGAGGCAAAAGGTGGGTTGGGTGGTGCCATGTACCATTGTGGCTGCGGCTGTGGCTGGGACTGCTGTTGGTTCCTGTACGTGTTGTACTCAAGTTCCAAATCTCTTTCGATAATGACACCTGACAGTTGGGCGGACGGAGGCGGAGACGCAGGGGATCCCAATTCGGGGGTATACGCCAGTGAATGTCTCTTTAGCAACCGCTGGTCTAAAGAGCCAGATCGTCCACCGCTTTTGCTCATTGTGTTGTTCAAACCAGGGAACGTGACTTGCTGTCCAGAAGCAGGACCAACTTGCTGAAGAAAAGAATACTGTTGTTGCTGGTTCTGGCTCAAATCGATTGACAAACGCTGCTGTTCGTGCTTCTTCTTTCTATCCTTGCTTTTGCCGCTACCAACAGCCATCTTCTTTTTCTTTTCTTCCTTCTTTTTTTTCTTTGTAGCAGCCTTTTGCAATTCGCTTGGCGACTTGCCCAGCAAGTCAAGACTCTGAATTGCACCGAGAGTTGCCGCCAATTCAGGATCGTCTGCGAATAACTGTGCTGTGGATTTTCGCTTTCCTGGATTGGACACGGAGCCAGCCGAGGATCCAGCAATCATGCGAAGCGGTCGCGAATCTTCGCCGTCTTCGTCGCTAGATTCTGCATATTGTTGTTGAAGAGGCGATAAAGTTTGCATCGGGTAAGAGGAGGTATAAACAGGGGTAGGGCTACGCTGCTGTTGATACTGCTGTTGCTGCTGTTGATACTGCTGTTGCTGTAACAGTTGTGGCTGATACATCGTAGGAGGGTATTGTTGCAACTGTCGCGTTTGGTATTGGTATTGCACTTGTTGCTGCTGCTGCAGTTGCATCGTTTGGTGCTGGTGATAGTTTTGGAAAAAGTCGTTGCTGAAAGAGTTGTCAATCTTGTTTGCAGATGACGCCTTCTTTCCTGTAGATACGCCAGTTACTGAGGCAGGTCGCGACTTTTTCTTGGCAAGAGCATCCTTGGCCTTATTCTGAGGCGCCGAGGAGGCAGAAGAAGGTTTCTTTGGAGCCGCTTTTTTCGAAAGAACTGGAGGAAGATTGGAGGCGACCGAGTCCAAGTTTCTCAGGGCGGAAGCAATGTCGCCCCACGACTCTGTCTGCTCGGTGTGTTTCCTGTTGAATTGCTTGTGGTGAAACGCGTCCCGATGGGCCGCTTCTGCTGGTGACTCAGGGGGAGGCGGGGGAGTGGCTGGTGGGGAAGAAGGCGCCGAAAGAGGCTCGGGCTTGACCGCTTCTTCTTCTTCTTCTTCTTCGAAATCGCCGCTCTTTGCAAACACGTCATCGACGAACGCCGCCGCCGACTCGTCGGACGCCGCGTCAAAGTGCAGATCGAGCTGCGGCGCCGACGCCGCCGTTGTCGGCACAAAGTCGGCGAGTTCGGCTTCGACTTCGACTTCGACTTCGACGCCGTCTGAGCGGCGCGACGAGTTTGCCGACGACGCAGACGAGCGCGTGCTGGCGTTGCTCATCAGCTTCTGGTGCACCTGGTGCGGGGGTGAGTCACCGATTAAAAAGAGAGAGAGAGAGACTCCACCTTCAGCATTTCGGGCTTCAGATTCAGCGGAAGCACTTCGGCCGCCTGCGCGCTGGCCATCACAGCTGGCGCCGGCACTGCCAGCGTCGTTGCTGTTTCGTGGGACTGCACCTCTAAGTCCACTGCCGCAGCAAAGCTTGATCCATCGTCTTCCTCGGTCCGGGCGCCGTTCTTTCGCCACGGAAGAAGACTGTGGAAGCTCCTTACTTTGCGCACGCTGCCCGCATCTTCCCTGCCTTTCTTGCTGGGCGAAAACAGAGTCAGGAAACTGAAGCGCCGCGAGTGCGAGTGCGACTTGTTTGTCGTTGTTCGATCGCTCTTGGACGATGTCGATGGCGGCGGCGGCGCAGATGTCGGTGACGAATACGCTTCGTACGGAAGCACTTCGCCTGCGTGCGGCTCAGAAGCTGGCCTTCTGAGCGACGATTTCCTAAACATTTCCTGTTTTTGTTTCTGTTTTTTTTTTTTTCTAGCACAACACTTCAAGTCAGCAAAACTTGAGTTCTAAACTGTGTTCGTGAACTCTGTTTTGACCTTCTTAAGGGCGATTCCGTCTCCTGTTTTTCGAATTTGGCTTTTGGGCGCTTCTACAACATTAGCTTCATTGATATTTGCACGCAAATTGGTTTTAGTCATTGCTTTGCCCATCACGCTTGGTTACTGTGTCTAACAACGATAACATGTACACATACTAATAATGATGGTTGATTGCATAATATTTATTTAAAGATGCTATCTATCCGCTTCAAAGAATAGGAATCAAGACTCTGGATTCGACGACTCAAGAGTTGACGCCGAAGACATCTGTGTCAACAAAGAAAAAAAATTAGGGTTGCTGAGAAGACAGGAAAGATAACAAAATAATATCTCAGACTAACCTCCGAATCGGCAAATGTGACTTGCACTTTTTGTACCAGTGGCACTAGTGGTTGTTTTGAAAGTTGCTGCTGTTGATAATGTAATTGATATCCATTGGGTCCCGCCGAACCAGCGGCAAACAACATTGAATTAAATTGACTTGCTTGTGTTTGTTGTTGTTGTAATAGTTGTAATTGTTGTTGTTGTTGTAACTGTTGATGTTGTAACGAAATGTTCTGGAATTGCGGCAAAGGATATTGGCTTGGCCCTGGAGGAGGAAGAGGAGGACTAGCATACTGCTGCTGCTGCTGGCCATACCCATAATACATTTGTGGAGGATATAACGCTTGTTGATTATTGCGCGATACTCCTCCTCCTCCTTGGTGCTGAACCATCGACTGCTGCATCGCAGGATGCAAGACTGGCGACGAACCGCTTGCTCGCATATAGTACTGTTGCTGCTGCTGATGAAACATGACCATTTGAGCGTACGCGAATTGCTGTGCCTGTTGTTGCTGCTGCTGCTGTTGCTGCATGAACGGTGTTGCTGAGGGTCCAAGCGGCGGACTCGCTACAACAGCCGGAGCCGATTGTCTACGCTGGCGGCGGTGGTGATGATGGTGATGGCGTTGTTGTCGATTCATCAGTTTACTGCTTTCAGATGAATCCAACGTTGTTGAAGGAGTTGATGCTGTACTAGCGCTGCTGACGGACGAATTGGGACTCGGCGAACTAGCGCCGCCGCTTCCATTCAATTCGAATAATGCTGATTTCCGTTTCGCCAACGAGTTGATTGGTAGTGGTGGTGGTGGTGGTGAACTAGTGGGCGTATTGTTGCGGGCGTACATGTTTGGTTGTTGCTGATGGTGTCCGTATTGGGGAAATTGGAACATTGGGGGTGGTAATGCGGGAGGTGGTGGCGCCATCATTGGAGAAAAGGGAAAAAAGTAGGGTTGTTGTTGATATTGCTGGTGTTGTTGTTGTTGTTGCTGTTGATCCGGTTGGTATGGCGCGTCTCCAGGAAAAATAGGCGTCATTTGATGTTGTGCATATCGTGCTGTGGGTGGAACCTTTTGAGTTCTCACGGCATCATCATCTTCCTTCCTGTCGTGTTTGGGTGACTTTTCGTTTAAATTCACCATGGGACTGGGAGACGTTGATCCTGCTGAAACAACGAACCGGTTCTCACATTCTCAGTAGGGAGGCTTGTTTTCGAACCTCCCTCACAAACGCGGCAGTACTTTGAAGCGGAATATGAAAGTTTTTGGTCCCCGCCGCAGCGACTGCTGCCACCCCGTGATGACTAGAATGATGATGAGGTTCTGGACCATGCATTGTATGATGCAACAAAGCTTTGGCAGCATCTACAGACTTTCGCTTCATTTGCCGGTTCTTCAAGTTTTGGCCTTCATGTGGTGTTGGGATCACGACAAAACTGTCGAGTCCATACGAAGATCCAGTCATTATTGCTGCTTGCTGCTGATTCCACTGTTTCGCTTCCAAACCTCGGAACTGCTTCTCCGTAAACGATCTGATGAATCAGTAGGGGGTAAGGAGAGGTCGGGCTTGCGGGTAGATCGATGGGCTGAAAAGCGATCCGATTCACATCGATTGTTGTGTTGCGCCTCCTCAACATGCTTACTCTTCGGACCGCTTCTAATTCCTGCTCTTGCTGTTGCTGCTTGCTGTTGCTGCTGCTGCTGCTGCTGTTGATATAGTTGCTGTTGCTGACTATACTGCTGCTTTCCAAGGTTCACCAAAGTCCCTCCCACATCCCCGACACCGACACTCCGACTCAAGCCCGTTTATCCAACATATATTTACTGACCCCAGCAGCTCCAACCCCACCCATCCTTCTATTACCAAGCGACGCATCCGCAGTAGTAGTTGCCTGTTGAACTCCTTTGATCCAATGAAGCCAGATTAGGTGCACTCCGACTCGTTGTCACCATCGTGTTGTTGATTCTGCGGTTCATGGATCCATAAACAATCGCTTTTTTCAATGTTCCACTGCTGCTGCTGCTGCCTCTTTCACTATCGTCTTCAATGTAGTTGTTTTCATCAGCGGCGGCACCAAATGATGAGCCGGGAGATTCAACAATCCCATCCAATTCAACAGTCTGTCGACGTAATTGTTTCTTCAACATTTCAGATTGTTGTTGGAGTTGGAGAATCTGTTGGGCGGTTTGGTTTCCATTCGAAGCCATCCAAGAAAGGTGGGCTGTTTCCGCCTCAATGTTGATTCGCTGCTGTTGTTGAAAGAGAGGGGATGATTGTACGAGTTCTGAGGATGTACGTGGAGTAGTAGGGAAGGGAGACCGTGATAATGATGTTGTTTTTTGGGACGAGAAGAAGGAGGCGGATGTTGAAGGTTGGGGAGTGGATGGTTTCACATTGATGTTGAGCTGGTTGATGTCGAGGCTGAGTCTCTTGTTTTTCTTTGCGGATTGGGGTGCGTTGATGATTGGGGGTAATGGCTCGGGTTGAGGAGGCTGTTGCTGTAGCTGTTGCTGCGGCTTGTGTTTCCCAAAAAAAGTCAAATTCGACGGTCCCTTTTGTGGCCGATCTTTAGAATTGAATGACCACCTTCGAAACAGGGAAGTCTTGGGTTTCGGTTTGACAAGTGTAGCAGAGGAATCACTAGGAACTGCGGTTTGAGCTGATGGTGGTGGTGATGGTGATACAAACCCAGGAGATCCAGGCAACGGTGATTGAGATTTTAGGGCCGAGGCCTTTTTTACCGTGGCGACGATGGGAACGTGGTCCATACTTTCTGCGAAGCTGTCAATATCGGATTCCGACCCACTCTCATCAGAGCTCTCCTCATCATCAAGGTCATTCAAAGTAGTACTGCTGCTAGTAAAGTCGGCAATCTGTTCAATCGTTGGAAGAGTGTGCATTGACCCTGGAAGACTTTGGATGGAAACCCGCTTTGAAGCCATTGGTGACGCGACAGGTTGAGAAGACGGAGAACGCAGCGATGATCGAAGCGAGGAAGAGTTGTGGTCTGATGAGGAAATATTCATTTCTGTGGTATTCGTGAGAGGATTGTTGCTGGTCTAAAGGATAACGTAGTAATGGGTTTTAGCCTAAATGCGTACCAGGGACCACACAGATGATCCCAAAAAAAGGGCAATTCAAAACACAAAACCTTTGGCAGCTTATGGGGTGATATGGCATGGATCGGAGCTGGGGCGATGGTTGTTTCACTTTCAACTTTGTTTTGTAAAGCCAAATTCACGGTGCCTTGATCCAGCTTTGGATCTTCCTTTTCCTTCTTTTCGGTCCGTCTCTTTGAAGAAACAGCAAACATTGACTTTACTCCTCGAAACAGTTTGAGTTTGCGTTCCTGGTTTGCAAAGTCAGCCCCACCAACAATCGATCGAGGTCCAGCGCCAGCGCCAGCCCCAATAGCAGAAGAAGTTGCATTCGAAGCAGCGGTAAGAGAAGTTGAGTTGGAAGCAAGGCTCGGGGTTGACTTCCTCTGTCTCCCTGCAAACAGCGAAAAGGTCTTTGATCGAGAAACACCAGCGGCTTCCTTGGACGCTTCTACAGGGGGAGGGGAATACGGAAGAGCAGAGGTATCGCTGGGGGTTGGAGGGGGTGCCATTTGCAGAGGAAAAAGGTCTTGGCTGGCGGTGAAGGAGAGATTTGTGTCTGACTTGAAAAGAAATCTGAAACGACACCCCCACCACTTTTTTGAAACTCTGAAGAGGTTGTTTGTTTTATTTTAAATACAATATAACTTTTGGCTTTATTCAACGAATCACGCTTGATTCTTGGCCACGAATGCGTAGGATTTCTTGCTCCAAGGCACGCTGTCGAACTTCACTCGTATGAGCTGAGGCGGCTTTGAAACCAGGTGAGCGATCCATCTACTCGAAGTCAGATATCATGGTTAGTTGTTTTGATCATAAAAAGGGATTTACTTTAGCGTTACCTCAGCAGATGAGAAGTTGACCAACGTTTTTCTCTTGGCGTTTTTCCCCTTCTGAATTTGTTGTTGCTGTTGTTGTTGCTGCTGGGATTGAAAATGCTGCTGTTGGATCTGAAGTTGCCGCTGCTGCATTTCGAGCAATTGAAACTGTTGCATCATTTGCATTTGATACACCAACATTGGATTCAACGCGGGGGTCGAAGAAACAAGAGGTACTGATGAAACTTGATTACGCAACGAGGATGGAGCCTTTGGTTTCTTTTTCTTGATGCGTTTTTCTTGTGTCGGTGCTGGTACTGCTTCCTCTGGTTGATTCAAAGGAGCAGATTCGACTGACGCCGAGGCAGAGATTTCCCCCAACGGTAAATCATCCAGTACATCCAATGAACTTTCTTTTTGAATCATGTCAGGAACTAAATCAGGTTTCGTTGCGACTCTCCTGCTGTATTCTTTGACGTGCTTCACATCATTTGGGAGCTGTGACATGGTTTTGGATCCGCGATTGTATCTTTTACCGTTCTTTGCACTGGGTTGTTTATCCATCCACTCAGTCACAGCAGTATTCAATTGTAAAGGCATGTTTGCGTCCAATAGTGGTTCAGTATCACTGGATTCCGAATCATCGTCTTCTGTATCCGATTCCGACAGCGATCCAGAATCCGAGTCGAAGACCTTCTATGGGAATATAAAAAAAGGGGGGGTTTAATGTTGTATAATTGCCAAGGGGCGTTTTTTTTGTTTCGAAGGATGCTCAACTCCACAAGATTCCAACGGAAATTTACGCGGTCGAAAGGTATCATTTGATCTCATTCCAATGCTCTTCATTCGCGCCTTGTATGATTGAGCAAGTGGTTTTTGAATTCCTGACGCTGGTACGGATTTGGCAGCCCCGATTACGTCAATAGGAATTGGATCATGGCAAATAACTGTAGCTGTCGATTCGATACTGTTTTCAGAAACCCGAGTGTTGTTGTTGTTGTCGTTGTTGTTGTCCCCCAGATCACCAAAGACCCTGATTTTGACAGGCTCACCACTGAAATCGGGTTCCACCAATGGCACCTATAGATCAATGTTAATGCATTAGTATCTGTAATAATTCTGTATCGAATTCTAATTATGCTTGCCTTCTCTTTGGTTTTTTCCTTCTTGGTTCGTTTCCAGAACATCCGAGAGAGGAATCCGCGCCCATCGTTTCCGGTTTTATGGCTGTCCCCATCAACAACATCAATTCCCTCCGAAATCTTTAAGGTTTCTTTGCTCTGTGGTCTTCCAAGGTATGACGCGATTGTTTTCATTTATTTTTTTTTTGAATCAGTTGGACAGAATACAGGAAAATGTGTCAATTGTCCCGCCTGTCAACATTTCTGCTCTTATCATGTTCAGCAAAATGAGATATTGAACCCAATTTTGACGTACTTTTAGTTCAGCATTACACATTGTGTAATGCTTGTAAACAGATGATTGGATTTTCAAAACCTGCGTTTTTTTTGCAAGATATATCATTGACATTATTATATAAAAAAAGGCAATTATAAATGGTGGCGTTAACAATGCTGCCGACTTCCGCAACTCTATGGTTCGAACAAACGAACAACGCCATCGGAATGGTCACGTTCGCCACAGTATTCTACATGTTTGAAAGCAATATATGGCAGCTTGATAGATCATGGCATCCTCGAACGTGGGTGCGACTCATGATTTACTTGGACGCGTTAGGGTTCTTGATATTGTATTCTGGGAATCTTGCCAACGACGCTCTGCCACTATGTAGTCAGAGAAACTTGTATCTGATCGTGGCGGATTTGGTGTGGTGTTGTAAAGATGCTGTCAAGTATGGCATGTATCCTTTTTTTTTTTAAATGACTGACTGTAAAATAATCATGGGGGCCAGGATATATCGCGTTTCGCGCAATGACGATTTGCGGATTTAAATCGCGGAATCAGAAGCTTTATTGTTATCTCGTGGCATCTGGTAGCGCTGTGCTGTACTGGATATTGATGGGCCAAGTCTATTCCTTCAAAGAGCCTGACTGCAAAGCACATTTCCAATCCAATATCCCGCGGGTTACTCTATACGTCTATTGGACAGTCGTAGATATTGCAGCCGCCGCACTGATTGTCATCAAAATGCAACGAGCAGTTTTCGAGAACGATACAGTACTCGGGAACACTGAAGATGGAAAAACCTTTTGGATTATAAAGTTCCGTGAGGAATTGAGACTCGTGTTTGTGGCGATAGGCATGTGCGCTGTTACGATTGTCGTGATTGTTCAAACCACGCATCCAGAGATGCCAACGTATAGAGTTGGGACAATGGTGTTTGTTTTTTGTCAGCTGATTTTGGTGATTGGGTCGCGCAAAGTGGAGGTGGGCGAGGCGAGCAGCGGTGCTGCTTCTGGCAAGCGATCTGGAGGAAGCACTCAAAAGTCTAGGAGTCAGATGGGGACAATCATTCGCGGGAATACTATAAAGAGTGTTGGGAGCGCCAAAAGCGTTGATCAGACCCGAACAGAAATCGAAAACAGTATTTTTGTGTCTGTTCATGCACCACAGACTCCACGACTACAGAAGAAAAATAGCCTCACCCAAGCGTCAAATCTAGATTGATCTTTGCATAAAATATTTCTATGATCAAGTGTTTTTGCGAATACCAAGAATGATTGTGCTAATTCTCATAGTATGAAATCTTTCTACAAGAAACTTCATTCATCAGCTCAAGATCTGGTTTGGCTTCATTTTTCGCAGTGTGATAGATATGCGCTCTTTTCGCTGAATGCATTGGTTGTCGTATTGATCCACCATTCTCTCTGCAATTCCATGAGTCCAGTTATAACGGGCTTCGCCTGATAAGCACACCGCGCTTCCGGTTTCCAATAATACAGGTATTATTGTTCCGTTGTTGCTCTCTGGGAAGGAATCAAGGGAATAGCTGAGCGAATTCACGGGCTCCCCCACATGCGTAAAGTCCATGACCAAAGACGACAAGAATGAGAAAATAACGACACCGTCTTCGAACCGCGCCAAGTCCACGTGGGCACTTATTCCTTGCCCAGGTGTGTAGTGGTTTGCTATCATTTGGTCAAAGACTGGTTTCCGTTGCTGCAAGTGCGGCGGTAGTAGCTGGCAACCAATATCCATCAGCGGCGACAGAAACAGCGGAAAGTTGGAGCCGAATCGCATTGCTTGGTTTTCTCCGCTGGCAACGTCGAAAAGTGACTGGAGATTGGGCAGGAGTTCCTGCTGGAGCTGAAGCGGCAGAACCCCCTTCATCAGGCAGAGGCCGGGTATTTCGCTGTGGGGAATGGCAGTCACTTCGACGGGGGACTCGGAGTCGGAATCATCAGAGAGTTCGCCAAACAATTCGTGGAAAGTCATTTGTTGTTGAAGTTGAAGCCAAAACAAAATGGGCAAAACTCTTGCATCGATCGATACTCTTTTGTGCTGCGATGTCTGCGAATTCAGCCCCTTTGCCGACAGCAGTAATCTAGTCTTGGTGGGAACATACCAGGTTGTGGGCGAGAGTCAATACGGGGGAACTGCAAGAGAGGGCAGGGTTCTCCTCTACGATGCCGACTCAAAGACTGAAGTGCTTCGCTTTGATTGCGCTGCGGTTCTCGATGCAAAGTGGTCGCATCAGAAGATTGCCGGCTTGGCCACTGTTTGCATTGCGGATGCAAAGGGGAACGTCTCTCTATACACGCTGGATAATCACGATAAAAAGGCGCTGAATCCATTGACAACTTATTCAAACAATCTGGAAAACATTCTCTGTCTCTCAGTGGACTGGTCGAACCGACTGTCCAATTCGTCGCAGAATATTATTGTTAGCCAGAGCAACGGCCATCTGACTCTCTTGGAGGTTGCTGAATCTTCGCTCGTTGAAAAGGAAACTTGGATTGCCCATGAATTCGAAGCGTGGATTGGTGCATTTGATCAGTGGAAACCAGAATCTGTTGTGTATTCTGGCGGCGATGATTGCATCTTGAAGTGTTGGGATATAAGAAGTGGTTCAGCCAGTGAGCAAATGAAAAGTCGCAGGTCGGTGAGAAAAAAAGTGGAGTGTCCAGTGACTTGACCCTCTACATTTCTCAGACACTCTGCGGGCGTTTGTAGCATCCAATCAAACCCTCATCGAGAGCATATTCTGGCAACAGGAAGGTAATGAAGAATTTTTGAGAAGTCGGAACTGCTTGAACCCGTAACCTGAGTGTTTTTCTATCCATACAAAGCTATGATGAGCATATCCTGATATGGGACACGCGAAATTTCAAATCACCAATTCACGATCATCATACAGACGGAGGAGGGGTCTGGAGAATCAAATGGCATCCCACCAATCCGTCCCGAATGTTGACTGCATCTATGCACAGTGGATTCCATGTGATTGACTTCCAAAAGGATGCTTTTACGAGCTCTGAAACAATCGAGATTTATACTGAGGAATCGCATGGAAGCCTCGCATATGGCGCGGATTGGAGCTATGTGGTACCGGCCATTGAAGGCGAAGACCACTTGAAAGGAACTTGTTCATTCTATGATCATTCGTTTCATTTATGGAATGGAAATAATAGTATTAATTTTCTTTCAAGTGCTGAATTCGTACTTTTTTTTCTTCTTCAGTACGCCGCCTGCGGACTTTCTGGGACTTATAAAGACAGCTCATTGTCTCACAATCATCTTCACTGTCTGTTCAAGAAAGCAAAAGCTCCTCGTCTTTTGCATTCCCCAAGGCTTAGTCATTACAGCAACATGAATCACTTTGGCTTCTTCTCACCTGGTCCATAAGGCAACTAACTGCATTATCAAAAATGCACACAAAAAAACGTTGTCTGTAAAATAATGGCTCCTTTGCTCAAGCTCTCGTGATTCTTTCCTGTATTACTTCCTCGGCGTGTCATCGAAACAAAGTCCACCACTCTGCTCCTGCCCACCCGGTTTTTTTTGTGAAAGTTCCAACTGTTAGTATTGATTGTCTGCAATTGAATAAAATGCTCATGGCGTAACTTTTGCACTATGTTGGCCTCAATCACCCTCAATGCTATACTTAACAGAAGAAGAAGAGTTCTGTAACGCGATTTCAGGTTGCCGCCTTTCGTGGTCTCATGTACAACGATGATGGAAATGGTGATTTTGTTGTGCCAAATCTCACAAATGATAACAAACGGCGAGAAAAAGTCGCAAAAAGACACTTAGGATTATAGACTAGATTTTCTACATTAGTTTTCATCCCAGATAGTATAGTGGCTAGTATCCGCCCCTGTCACGGGCGAGACCGGGGTTCAATTCCCCGTCTGGGAGCTATTCTTTTCTTTTTGGTCGAGTTTCCATCATCTGATGACTCTTCTTCCCTCGATTTACTTGTTGGGCATCGTCTGGGAGGATGTTTGAGGATGTTTGGGCTATTTTTACATTTTCTTCTAATTCAATGTAGGTTGGCCGAAGGAGAACAGCTCTACGATTCTAACTGGAGAATAAGTTACTTTTGGGAAGGTGCTGCCGTTTTCGAGGGGATGCTTGTTGGGGCCGTCAGGGCTCGGATTGGACGGCGTCTCACAGGCAAAGAAAATAGTCTCAGCGATGTGGAGACAGTCACATCACTCGTTATAGCTCTTGATTATATGGCTGGAGCTTACTGTCGCATTTCTGGAGACGTTGAGAGATGTTTGGGGGTTGGGACTTAAAAGCACCGTTGGTTTCGTTGATACCATCTGCACTTTTAAGTCCGGGACTTTTTTCTGCCAATGATTTCTTGAAAACAAACTGCTCTTTTAAGTCCCTAACATAAAAATCAGCAAAATACTTAGACATCAGATATATTCATGTTAAGAATCCCTTCAGTCTCGATATGACATATTGTACTTGATTGTTGGCCTCTTTTGAACGATTCTTCCCCTTCGACTTTTGATTCGCGGTTGTGTTGAATCCAATTAATCCTTCCAACTTATTTATCATGATATCTTCTGGGAAGGCCCGGTCTCTAGTTTTGATGGAATATCAACTTGTTTGACACACCGATAATAACCATCATCAGCCATCGGACCCATCGCAGACAACTCCATACAGGAAACAAGATGGGAACCAAAATTATATCGGCTAAATGGAAGATACACTTCGGGACTGATGGTTTCCTCTGACGACAGGATACGTGGTTGCTGAAGCCTTTTTTCATTGCCTCGACCCCTTTGTTTATTCCAATTATTTGCTGCATCAGAAGTATTCACAGACGATGAGGATGATACTGATTTGGAGCCTCCAAGCTTCATCAGAGTGACGTGGGGACGAAAGTCATAACGTGTATCTCCCAACAATCCATAATCCGCAAAGAGCGCTTGCACATCCTTTGCAAAACCAATCAGTTGATTCGAGTCCATCGATGTTGTTGCCAATGTGGAAGCATCCTGGCCAGACGGCAAACTCGAATCCAAATCAGAAGCAACTTTTGCAAACACAACTCTTCCATTCCCAAAGGTGCCGATGCCAGAAAACGCAAGTCTGAGTTTATGTTCAGGCGTTGGAAACCACTTTGGAATAACTGAGTTGGCGCATGCATCCATGCAGTCCAGAGCAGCCGAGTAGTTGGACTTGTTGAGAGCCAGGACCAGCAGCGTAACGTGGTGGGAAGCAGGACCCACAAGGTGTCTGCTGAGTGTTTCGTGTTTTGCTTCAACGTGTTTTGCAAATTCTTGAAAGTGTTCCGAGTTGAGCCGAAGCGATATGAAATGCGATGGCTTCATTGCAACGATCACACCTGTTTGTAATCAGAAAAAAAGAAACAAAATAATGTCTGACGCTGTCGAAACAACACAAGGCGCTTCTAATTCGCCATTGATTGGCACAAATTCAGCAACCGGAGAGTCTTTTCCTGTTGAAATTGACGATTTGGGATTGTCTTTTCCGTCAAAGGGAACTGTTCAGAGGCGCCAGGAAACTGCCGAACAGCAGCAGAAACGTATGGAAAAGATCGCAGCTGCCGTAGAGACAATCATCGACTGCCTAGGTGAAGATACGGAACGGGAGGGTATCGTGAAGACCCCCATGCGATACGCTAAGGCTCTGATGTTTTTCACAAAGGTTGGGGATGGAAACTTGAACGGCTGTCTCGGAGTTTCAGGTTCACTCATCTGAGCTTATTTGTAGGGTTACGAACAAAGTCTCAAAGACCTGCTGAACGGTGCTGTATTTGAGGAAGATACCGATGAGATGGTCATCGTGAAGAATATTGACATCTTTTCACTCTGCGAACATCACTTGGTACCGTTTGCTGGAAAGGTACGCTTTATCAGCAAATTCATTTCTTGTTTGTTTTGCATGCTTCTCTAAGTCACTTGCTGTTCTGGTCCAGGTTTCTATCGGCTACATCCCGAATGGGCGTGTTTTGGGGCTCAGCAAACTTGCGCGGATTGCCGAAATGTTTGCTCGGAGACTCCAAGTTCAGGAACGCTTAACCAAACAGATTGCGGTTGCGATCCAAGAAGTGTTGCAACCACAGGGTGTGGCAGTGACAATCGAGTGTGAGCATATGTGCATGGTAATGCGCGGGGTTGAGAAGCCAGGATCATCGACTGTCACCAGCTGCATGTTGGGAGTTTTTCGGCAAAGTCACCGTACACGGGAGGAGTTTTTGAATGTAAAAGTCGTCCTTTCCTCCTTTTCTATAACTAATTCTGATTCCCTACAGCTAACACGCAAGTGAAAATATTTATTAACAATCCCCGACATGGCTCTCTCATCAAATAAACTATCTCTGATGGGTCCATGTGACTCGGATAGATGCTTATCAATCGAATCAACAAAAACCAAGCTTAAGTAAGAATGACTAAACCCAAATCACAGGAATATAAAAAGAGGACAAGATCCCCGTTTCTCTTCCACATAACTCATTATGATTTCAAATATTTCAAACAGCTGGACCACCAGCACGCATCTCACCAAAATGGCCAACAGTTTCCACGAAACTAAACACCTTCCTTACAAGCAATTCGAAATTTCTGCTCTGATGTCTCTTCTTCGTCCTCATGTTGTTCCAGGTGTCTCTCACGTCCTCGAACTTGGGTGTGGAGACGGATTTTATTCCAGGCTCGTCAGTGGGTCGTTAAACCCGCAAACCCTGACTGCTTGTGATATGTCTTTTGCCTTAATTCAAGAGTCGAAAAAATTGGTATTTAAGCACGATTGGTTCCTGAGTCAGGAATTAACTCACACTTTTCCCACAGTCTCCAAACTGCAGTATTGAGTACATCATCCACGATTCGCTAGATCTTCCTGTACTCCACTCGCAGCAAAATGAGGAACATGCACCCTTTTATGATATTTCTTTTGCTGCATACCTTTTCTGTTTGGCTTCGACTGAAGAAGAACTCGTTCAAATGCTTGAGTCTATTTACAAGAACCTGAAACCCGGAGGTTTATTTGTCACCGTCACGGACAACATTTTCGACTCGTCCGCCATGTATAGCGATGATACCGCATCCCTTGGAATTGTTAAAGTTTGTTGTTGGTTTCATTGTCTTCGTTTTTCTAACCGCAAGTTATCAAATCCAGGAATCCAACAAAATCAGAAGAGATGGAGATGAAGTGATTGTGAAATTCATGCAACAACAAGACAACAACCAGCAGTGCCATCAAGAACATACTGAATATGAACCCCACATTCCAAATTCTGTCGAATCTGAACGGCATCAATATACGGAGCTTTGTAGAGTGACAAATTATTGGCTTTCGCCAGCTGCCTATGAACGCGCTTTCAAGAAGGCTGGATTTTCACATTGGGAATGGATAGAGATGCCCACCACTGGCATTGAAGAGTTTGATCGGAATCCCCCCATTACTCTTTTGAAGCTTATCAAGTAGTTTTTTCTTTATTCTTTTCTTTCTTTCGGATGACGTGAATTAAAGTTATTTATATGGTATTATCTACTGTTTATTGCTTAAACGTGGACTTCTGATACACAAAGAGGACAAGTTCGCTTTCCTTGGCCTCCTTCTTTTCTCCCCTTCATCCACTTTGAGATGCATTCATCATGGAATGCATGTCTACATTGAAGTTCTCGGACAACATCGCCAGTTTCAAACTCGCAGAAGCAAATCACACATCCATCAAAGCTCTGAATTGGTGGTAAATTGGTATTTGGCGGTAGTGGTGGTAGTTGAGAGGATTTCTCAATGTCGAGGACAGTTGTTTTTTGTTGGTTGGCATCCTGGACCCCTTCAACATCTTTGACAAATGTAAAAACCCTCATCTTTTCCCACTCTTCATCTTTGACGCCTCCACCCGTGGGATCACGAATCATTGATGGATCGACTGGTGCCCAGAAGTCTCTTGGGGCATGATTAATAACAGAGAGCAAGACAGGGATCAAGCATAGGATCACTTGAATAGAAGGACGGCTGCCCTTCAGGACCATGCGCATATAGAATTCTTCTGTTTGAAGCCAGCATGGCTCGTCTAGCCATAACTTCGGAAGGCGGAAATAAGTCGGGCCGAGACCCAAACAAACTCAACCCACTATCACCCAGATCCCCGATATTCACACGAACGCCATTCCCAATGTCAATCATCCCAGTGCGCGTAATGCGCTTTCTCTTCTCGCTCGCATTTCCACGTTCTGCTTATGCCAAGATCTCCAACGACTCAGCGTGTACCAAGAGACTCCAATAATCCAACTTGCCACAATATTGCAGAAGCAGAATAAAAAGAGCTGAGGGTTCGTCACTGTGCAATCCGTGGCAGCCAGCCAGACTGTTCCTGCCATCAGCCAAAGAACAATCAAGATCCACAGGATTGTGTACACCACAGGCAAAATTTTCGAGACTACATTTGCAAATTGTTTTTTGAGGCGATATCTCTGCGGAAGTGGGAACTGCTGGTCGGTTGTTGACGTTGGTTCAGGTTGTGCGTTAATTCGTTTTGACCAAGTGTGTAGTGGGATCCGTGGAAGATCTATTGCGGTAAGGAAGATCATGTAAGCGAGCCACAGTTTGAGTGTGTCTGCGCTGTTCCCAATTCCATGGACCAGAGTTGCGTTTGTCCCACATGTGCCTTGGAATCCATATGTGAGCAGCATGGAAGGGGTCAGGATCAGTGATACGCAGTACCAAAAAACCAAAAGCAGCTGTGTCGCGTTTTTGTATCTCTGTCTGTCAGCGGCAATTGCTGTCAGGGAGCAGCAGAAGTCATCTTCTGGGAATGTGTCTTCTGTCGCGTCATGCACGTTGAACAAATGCCTCATTGCGCGGCGGTTGGCGATTGCACGGAGCCGGTCTCGGCGGGACTCGCGGGAAAAGCCCAACTGCTGGCCGATCTGCGGCTCGGTCCGGAGGGGAAGCGGGTGCTCGGCTTGGTTAAGAATTTCCTCGAGACGCCTCTGCCGCCAAAAGGCGCGGTGATCAGCGGCATTCGACTCACGGACAGACACGATGGCTTCTTCTGGACTGGCGGGCGGTGGGTGGTGGTCATGATTGGCATTTGTCGCGATATGATCGCGTTCCTCAGAGGACAGTTGGACTGCGTTTTGATTTTCAAGCGTACACTCGTCCGATAATAAATTCTCCGAAGATGCCACGGCCCCGCCTCCATCTTGGTCCTCAGAGGGCTGAGGGGGTGTCTTGTCAGGGCAAATGACTGGCTCCATTATAAAGTCTGACAATTCCGCCTTAGAACACAACAGAAGCACAAAGAATGAAAATGTTTGAAGCTTGGTCACTCTTCATCATGTGCTTGGCCGGAGATTTGCTGGACTTTTTTTTTCTACCTCAAATCCCACCTTACAACTTCTTGCATGAATACGCAACTTCGGATCCTGCAAAACTCTGTTGCTTCGGAGATTGTTGCTACTTTAATGCACATTGTTCGTGTTCCGGATGGACCGGAAGTCGCATCAAAACCCCTGCCTTCTCTGCTTGGCTTCATCGGTTCCATATCCAAGGAAACACACAGCGATCACAATATCCTAGCAATTGTTTTAGTTTATCTGAAGCGGAATTCACTTACGTATCAAGCAAGCTTCCACCGGTTTGTCCTTTGGGCTGTTGTTTCTTGATCTCCAATTGTATCTTGATCTGACCGTAAAATTATCCCACATATCGGTCAACAGGCAGGTACTGTTCTCGCCATCGCATGTTCCTAGCGTGTTTGATTCTTGCCAAAAAGTATGTGACCGATTATCCCATCAAGAACCAGGCGTGGGTGTCCGTAGATGGCAACTTTCTGTCTCTGCAGGAAATCAATCTAATCGAACGCCAGATGCTTCAGCTGCTTGAATATAAAACTTTGGTTACGGCGAAAGAGCTTCAGTTGGTAATCCCCATCTCATCGGGTTGTCCAATACGTGCCAAATCAGCATTGGGCCAAGCAGCCAAGCCCACGAACATTATTGTCCGCTGCCAAGCGCGCGCGTCATGCCTTCCAAATTCAACAAGAAACATCTCCGGATTTTGCTTGTTTGCATGCTTTGACGTCACCACATTCAGTCCAAGCAACACCAGACATTTCTTCACACTAATATCAAGCAAATTCACTCATCGCATCATTCTATATCGCGGCAACATCTTTTTTTTTTGGTTTCTGGTCCTAGTGTCGACCATGCAATCCTTCAAATTTCCTCGGCAAGTTAAAAAATCAGACTCATGCTCCGACTTATGCTCCTTTCAATTATTCCTACGCTCTTTCTACGTTTTAAATAAACCCATAATGATTCAGTGATAAGGTTTTGCTGCATCGTCTGGTTAACGGTTTGATCATGTCACCTTTTAGAGTCACGATTTTAAAAGATTCTCCCGATCCGCTGTTCGATCGATCGAGAAAACCGACCAATGAGAATCGATCAAAGGGAGGCAGCCAATCAAAATTCGGCAGACTTCTTCAAAAAAATAGAGACAACCAATGTCTACCAAAAATACCGTAAAATGGCAGATACAGTCTCCCACTTGATCCATGATACTCTTACCGAGGTGTACGGAACCACTGAAGCAGCTGCAGTAGCTCTCGCTGATGTTTTGGTGCACAACCTGATTACCCACCTCCCCCACACGTACGATCGCAACGATCAAGCCCAGCAAGACCTTAAAAACTTTGCATATCATCTATTGGAAACTACAAAGGCAACCAATGAAGTTCTCTTGGCGGCTCTTACTTACTCTGATCGATACTTTCAAGACACGCGTTCAAGACAGCTGAGCGCAGACGATTACCTGATCCACTATCGGCTACTTCTTATCACGATGCTGACAGCCTATAAATACATTAACGAGAGATCCGTCTCAAACAAAGCATGGACTCGTGCTTGTGACTTTACCTTTGACTTGGAGGAAATCAATGAAATGGAGCGTGAGTTCCTGGACATTTTGGAGTACGACTTGGTTGTAGAAGATCCAAACACCCAAAAGCAGTGGATGTCGAGGCTGCAGGAGATGACTATGGCAGCTGATGGTGGTTGTGACAGAAGTCGGTCGGAGTTGTTTATCATGACCCCAAATGCTTCGGTACACTCCAGCCTGAATGATGAGGAGGACTCCAAAGTCCCATCGCTGAAAGTTAAGAAAGCGAAGGGATGGAAGAGGTTCTGGAGTTTGCTGACCAAGAAAAGCTCGAAATGAGGCACATTTTTAGATACGTACAAACTAAGCAATCTGTTAGATAAATATATCCTGAAATCATAATTTGTATGTTATTTTGATGATCACGATTGGTAATGGGGCCAATCAAAAGCTTCCAAAAAGGAGATCGTAATATATTTATATTTTTTTGGTGGCGACCAGAACAGCATATCTGGCGACACGAAATCCAAGAAACAAAGATCACATTATTTATATGACAGAAAGTCCCTAGAACGCTATTCGTAGCGCTTGATGAAGTTCTTGGAAGTCAGGCTGCTTCTGAAGTTCTGGCAGGTCTACCGCTGCTCTCCATTGTTCTCAACAAAACACTGACACGCAGATAATATTATACTTACATCTTAGATGTTATACTTAAGACTATCATACGGCGAATACCGATAACCTATGATGATGCCATCACGCTCAGAGAGTTCACGTACAACATGATCAATATTGTAAACCCATCGTACGGAGTCATACTTGCGGCGCTTACTTACATCGATCGATACTTCAATTCCAAAACTCGATTCAATGAAAAAGACACTCTGATACATTACCGGCTGATTCTTGGAGCATTTTTATGCGCGTACAAATATGTAAATGAACGAAGTGTAAAGAACACCGCCTGTGAGTCACCCTCTTTTGACTTAAAAACAAAGCGCAAAAACGTCTCAATATACCGTCTACTTTTTTCATAACAAAAAAAGGGATAAGGGCCTCCAGCGAAGTAAGATCCCTCAAGCTCAGCCCTTTATATCAATTAGATTAACCCGTTCCCTCTAGACGTTTAACCTCACTGAAATCAACATCATTGAGCGAAAATTTCTGGCGTGCCTTCAATATGATCTAGTTGTGGAGGACATGTCAACTCAGGAATCATGGCTTGTCACCGTCAGAGATGTTTTGGAGCTTGGAACACCATTAATGAAGAAAAATGCATCTCTTGCAGCTGACACTCCAAGGTCAGTATCGACAACGGGAACGCCATCATTGAAAACATCGGCGTCACCTCGAACATCGGTCATTAGCACCACGTCCATTGCATTGTTTCAAAAGGTGGAATCAGCGCGTAGGAAAAGCTGGAAAGGATTTTTGAAGCTATTTTCAAAAGGGGCCAAGGATTCTGATAAAACAGAAAAAGATGGAGAAAAAGAAAAGGGAGGACAAAAAAAGCTATGAAAGCGAATCGGTTTTCTTATTTTAAATCAAATTGTCTTGTGAATAGATTGTTTTTTTCCATTGTGAATCCCCTTTTTTGAAGTACAAAAAAAAACAAGATTGACAAAGTATACCGAGCCTGGCGAAGCTTATGTCCTGTCATAACAAGAGCTCAAAAGCGCTTTGTTCTGTTCTTGAAGGTGCGATTGGTGCAGAGAAGGCCGCAGAGGCGTTAGCAGGTCAGATGATTAGATGATCAATCGGATTATCCAACCCAACATATTTCCAGATGTTACCATCTACACCATTGTCCATCATATACCGTGCGACCAAGAAATAACCCAATCTCTGCGAAAGCTGGCGCGAGAGATTCTTTCAATTACAAAATCACCATGCAACACAATCCTTGCAGCCCTCACGTACATTGATCGGTATTTCATTGCTACGAATCGGTTCAACGAAGAAGCTCCGCATATTCAGCACAGATTATTTCTATCGACGCTCATTACTGCTCATAAATACTGCTCTGATGTTGCGATTCTGAACAAGGCTTGGTTGGAAGTATGTGGGGATATGTTCACAGCACAAGACGTAAACAGCATGGAACGCGAATTTCTAACAGTCATTAGGTATAGTCTTGTTGTGGAGGACGAAGATACGCAAGAGCGGTGGCTAGAAACGATCCAAGGCTTGACGGAAGAAGCTGATGCGTACATGATGGTTCGTAGAGTGACCTCTACCTTCGTATCTGTCTTACATATGAGACTGATTCTTTTTTCTAATAAAAAATAATCAGGTTCGGGTATCAACTGTTGACGCTTTTGGCGATATCTTCGGATCTTTACCCTCCACTCGACCAGGATCGATTTGCTCCACAGCCACAAGCACACTTGAAAGACCAAGCGCTTTTCAAAGAGAATACACAGGTGGTCGGACTATCGAACGTAGCCCTACACGAGATTCAAGGATAAATACCCCACCCGAGCGACCTAGCGTTGTGCAACGGACGATAAACAGTGACTTATTCCGCAGGCAGAGTCAGGACAAGGCTAGTCGAGCCACTTTGAACCGGAAGAAACACGTCGAAAAACTATTGAATCTTATGTGGCAGAGAGCTTGGTATGGGATATTCCCTTATCCAGCCAGGATGAATCCGCTCTTTCAAGGAGGTACACTGTACAAGAAAAAGTATCCCCGAAAGAAACTGTTGTAAAATAAACAGTGACTCCCTTGGACGGCAAAAGGGGACAACTGTTTCCACGTCAACAAAAGAAAAAGCACTCCAACACAACCAGCAACAACAGGCAGACAGCAGTCCTAGTGAGAAAAAATGGAAAGGCTGGAAGAAATTTTGGAAAATATTCAACAAAACGTCAAAAGTTGCAATCCAATAAACAAAAAAGAATTTGGATTGAATTAATTACTATTTTCCTTAAATCTATGACGTGTAAAACAATAATGAAAAAGAAAATTTTGGGATTCCAGTATCTAATCTAAAGTTATAAAGGTTTGTGTGTGTGTGTGTAAACAAGGGGAAAAATTGGCCAATGAAATTTGCTCGACCAAGGGTCCAACTATAATACATGCGACGCGAATGGGATTGATTTTAAATTGATGTTGGAACCGAGGATGAGGCGGAAGAAGCCGACGAAACGCGGCTGGCCGAAGTTGTCTTCTTTGATTTCTTGGTGTGTGTCTTGTATGGATTATGTTTGTGGTGGTGGTAAACTTTTTTAACCCAGGGAGTGTGGTGGTGATGTTTGTAAGTTTTTGTTTTTGGGCCAGCTGACGTCCATGGTTTTGTTGGGTACACATTGGGGCCTCCACATTGGCCTGGCCAAACGCACGAACGACTCGATTGACAGCAAACTTGTCCTGCCTGACAATTCAAAGTTTCTCTGTGCACAGGAGCTGAATAAGAGAAGAAACGTAGTCACAAGGTTAGAAAACACGAAATTCTAAGAAAAAAAAGTGTACAAACCTCCAGCCAAGCAATAAGTGAACTGAGTTTGGCTTGGACAAACAAAGCTGTAGTCGGCGGCTCCCTGGCAGCTATTTATGCTAGGTTGAGGAATATTGGTCCAGTCGTTGGGAGCGTTTGGACAAGTTCCCGGATTTTCACAGCTTTTGGTGCTCTGACAGCAAATCAAGCCTTGTTGACAGCCGATGACATCAGCCAGCTGGAGTCCTAGGTAGAAACGTTCAGAAAACCCCTCACACACACAAATAAGTAAACACTCACTCTGAGCTCTACAATAAGTAAACTGAACGGCATTGGCACAGCTCCAGTAATTATCCGGTTTGCCTTGACATGCCGTCGTGGCATTGAAGTTCGGTCCTGGAGCAATAACTGGGGGGTTGACAACAACGCCACCAGTCCCTGAACCAGAACTTCCTGTGCCGGAAGAACTTGTTTTTTCAGGAGCGGCGGGAGATTTACTTGGGACAACAGCGGCAGCAGCAGCAGTTGTAGTTGTGGTAGCAGCGTTTGCCCCACTTCCACTTCCCGCGTTTCCACTGTTTCCAGCTCCTCCAGCTCCAGAGCCGGCCTTGTTTTAGCAGCTCCCGAGTTGTTGCCATTCAAGAGTAGTGGTGCTCCCACAGTGTCTTTACATTCTCCATCGTAAACACAATTCTGAGCTGAAGCGCAACACGTGAGTGACTTGTCCGAGCACTTGATTGTTTGAGTGTAGTCAGTTGCTATTAAAACGAAAAAAAAGCGTTTTTAATATAACCAGTTTGAAGGCGGAAGGTGGGAATCAATCGATGTGGGATAACAAGTAAAAGAGGCGGGGAATATCAATATACCTGCTCCTTGATAACACAAGACAAACGTGTTTGCGTTCAAAATAGGGCAGACGATCGTTCCATCAGGCTGCCCATCACATAGTCCCGCTGCGTTGACAATGGAGGCTGATGATACAGCCAAGGCGATGATCGCAGAGAGGTGCATAGTTTCTTTTAAGGATCAAACAACGACAGATAAAACGCGACTGTTTTTGAAAGCGTTCGAGAATATTGCTGGGGGAAAAGAAGGTCTCAACGGAAGTGGTCTGTTTTGAGATTGTCAGTTTAAGATTGCCACAATTTTTCTTCTTTATAAAATACATCCCGTTCAGTTAATCCACTGCTATCAAAAATCACTTTGAAAAAGTCACGTTTCTATTCTAAAACAAAGCAACAAAACAGAGAATGATTGAAAAGAAAAATAATAAAACGGAAAATGTACTAATGCTGGATAAACTCAATGAAAACAAATGGACACCGACAAAAATCAAGACAAAGAGAATGACGTCCAATAAACAAGTGTACAGCTTCCAGAACCAACGCGGGAATCCTATCAATTATTGAAGGGGCCAGGACCTTCGGGGTACGCCCCTGGATAGCCATTGCCAGCTGGAGGGTTAACAATGGGACGTTTGTACGGTTGTGGAACGACACCGTCAGGTTGTTTTGCATTTTTATCGATTCCTGCATCTGGTCCAATAATGCCTTCCACTGGGCGTGCACGTTGTTCACCGTACACTCCTCCAACCTCCATTCCAGCCGCGTCTAAACCAACATTGCTTCCTTCATAAACGTGCTTAATACGTTTTACTGAGGTGGTCTTCTTCGGCTTCTTTGAAGTTGTAGTTCGGGAGACTGTTGCTTTGGTTCTGTAGTGATGGCTGTATGTTTTGGGGCGTGTTGGTTTCTTGTAGTGGTGAACGTGGTGGTGGTAGACTTTAGGAGGTCTAGAAGACGTGGTAGTCTTGGGCATGTGTTTGTGATGCTTCCATGAATGGTATGATCTTGTAGGGTTAGGAACTGGTTTTGGTGGGATAACAATTGGAGGTGGCGGTTGGTAGTTGCCACCAGCGACGGTTGTGGATGTCACTTGGGTTTGTGGTGGAGCGCCTGATGGAGGCGGAGCCGGGTTATAGTTTCCATTCCCACCGCTTCCGCCAGTACTAGTTTGAGCAGCTGATGTTGTAGGAACCGAAGAATTTGAAGCTGCAGTGGTTGACGTGGTGGTCTTGCCTCCAGCTGTCGCGTTCAGAATAAAGAAATCTCCGGTTGCTAATGGTTTTGGAAATCCCCCAGGACAAGTTTCGAGTGTAGAATCCAAACAAGCTCTTTGTCGATTGGCAACACGACAGCTGCTTGGGCTCCGTTTGGCAAGGCAGCTGTCCGAAACTGCTTGGAACTATATCATGTCGAAGAGTTTCCTGTTTTAGTGACGACTAAAAATAAAACCTCTAATCTGCACATACGTCCTCCACTACAATAAGTGAACGCCTTATCGCCATAGCAAACAAAACCACCTTCTGCGATTCCGTTGCACGCGTCTGAACCAGCCGATGCTGATTTAAGCAACGCGAGGGTTGCGATCATAGAATACAAACGCATAGATATTGTTTGTAGTTAAAAAGGTTCACGAGGGGCAGATGATCGAGGGTACTTTGATGTGGGTCGCAGTGAAATTGAAAGAAGTTGCACAGTGTTTTGAGATGCGTCAATCCCACGTAGCACAGCTGTGGTTGTAGTTGTGTGTTTTTCGAAAACAGATTTTCGTTTTGACAATTTTCCGAAAAGGGGCAAAATCACGTGAATTTCAATGTCTGAGTTCTATTTATCACCCAGCGTAAAAGCACAAGCGATTCCGGGGAAAGGCAATGGATTTGTCTGCTGTGGCCCGGAGGGGGTCAGGGAGGGAACACTGCTGCTCCGGGAACGAGTCTTTGAAGCCTGGGCGCCAGGGTAAGAGAGACCCCATCCAAGAGTGACACTGCCGCTGACCAGACACCCGCAGCACGTACGCTGCAGCTTCGATTGCAGCGCGTCTCTTGTTCCGCTGCAGACAAGACGCCTCCAATGTTGCGCTTCTCTCGCAGCTGTTTCCCGCAACAATCGACATGATTTCCAAGGCGCGCCGCGACCAAATCCCAGCGGCGGCAGTCGAGTCGGCGCTAAGGCTGGTTGCGGCCTGGGAAGCGGAGGCGGACGCGGAAGCGCCAGGGACATCGGCCGAGCGAGTCCTGCCGCTGTCGCGAGACTCGCTGCTCCGCTTCTACTTTGTGGTGGAATGCAACTCGTTCCCGACGGGTCTTTTGGTTACGCTTTCTTTTGCAAACCATTCCTGCAACCCCAACTGTGCTGTTTTCGAGCAAGATCCAGACCCATGCGATGCCGAAAAGAAGCCCATTTATACTCTCACAGCCAAACGCGACATTTGTATAGGAGAAGAGATAACAATATCATATATTGACTTGGTTGCAATGGTGGAGCTATCCGAAGACCGCCAGAGAAGACTGGAGGAGCACTTTTTATTCCACTGTTCTTGCGAATGGTGCAATTCCCCCTTGGACCGTGTCGGACTGTTGAAAGATGTTCCGGAAGATAGCCCGCTGTTAAAGGGTCCTCTATTCGAAGATTTTTCGTGCTCAGCCTTCCCGCAGAATGATAAAGGCGATTGCGAAAATGGAATGGTGGGGAGACTCTCTGGAGTTTGTAGCATCTGTTCACGACAAGTCACGCAGAAAATGTTGGACAAGGTGCAGGAAAAGGCAGACCGATTGATGGTTGGCTTAAGAAGAACCCTCCTGGAAACAAACGAATTTTTGAAAAAGATGGATGATGCAAAGAGGGAGAGGGAATCACTTGTCTGTATCTTCGAGACCGTCAACAAGTGATAGTCACACTACGACAACAACAGAAGGAGATGAACGGATCAAAGACACTGCTTCATTAAAAGAGCTAATTCGATTGAAGAAGCTGATGGATGGGTTCAAAACGCGTGCGGAAGAGATCCTACATAGCTCACACCTTGCTTTTGGTCCAATTGATGCGTGTTTAAACAAGTTGGAAGGATTAATTGGATTCAACACAACCGCGAATCAAAAGTCGAAGAGGAAGAATCGTTCAAAAGACGCCAACAAATCAAGTACGATGTGTCATATCGAGACTGAAGGGATTCTTAACATGAATATATCTGATGTCTAAGTATTTTGCTGATTTTTATGTCAGGGACTTAAAAGAGCAGTTTGTTTTCAAGAAATCATTGGCAGAAAAAAGTCCCGGACTTAAAAGTGCAGTTGGTGTCAACGAAATCAACGGTGCTTTTAAGTCCCAACCCCCAAACATCTCTCAACGTGTCCAGAAGTGCGACAGTAATCTCCAGCCATATAATAAAGAGCTATAACGAGTGATGTGACTGTCTCCACATCGCTGAGACTGTTTTCTTTGCCAGTGAGAGAGTGATGCCGTCCAAACCGAGCCCCGACGGCCCTAACAAGCATACCCTTTAAAGCAACAGCAGCACCTTCCCGTAAGTAGCTTATTCTGCAGTTAGAATCGTAGAGCTGTTCTCCTTCCGCACCTACATTGAATTAGAAGAAAATGTAAAAATAGCCCAAACATCCTCAAACATCCTGCCCAACAAGTAAATCGAGGGAAGAAGAGGAATCAGACGATGGAAACTCGACGCAAACGAAAAGAAAAGCTCCCAGACGGGGAATTGAACCCCGGTCTCGGCCGTGACAGGGGCGGATACTAGCCACTATACTATCTGGGATGGCAATCCACGTAAAAAACCTGGTATATGAATCTAAATGTCTTTTCTGCGACTTTTTCTCGCCGTTGGTTACTTTTGGGGTATCATTTGTGAGATTTTGGCACAACAAAATCACCATTTCCACCATCGTTGTACATGGGACCACGAAAGGCGGCAACCAGAAATCGCGTTACGGAACTCTTCTTCTTCTGTAAATTATAGCATTGAGGGTGATTGAGACCAACATAGTGCAAAAGTTACGCCATGAGTTCCAATCGTTATCCTTTTATTAAATTGCAGACAATCAATACTATCAGTTGGAACTTTCACAAAAAAACCGGGTGGGCAGGAGCAGAGTGGTGGACTTTGTTTCGATGACACGCCGAGGAAGTACCAGACAATACAGGAAAGAATCACGAGAACTTGAGCAAAGGAGCCATTATATTACAGACAACGTTTTTTTGTGTACATATTTGATAATGCAGTTAGTTGCCTTGAGAAGAAGCCAAAGTGATTCATGTTGCTGTAATGACTAAGCCTTGGGGAATGCAAAAGACGAGGAGCTTTTGCTTTCTTGAACAGACAGTGAGGATGAATGAGAGGCAGTAGGCTGTCTTTTTTATACGTTTTCCAAAAAAGTCCGCATGCGGAGTGCTGCGCCCAGTACTGCTCAAGGACTGCACAAAAAAAAGGCTTATTGCCACATACACTATTGCAGTATAAAATAAGAATAAAGCCGAACTAGAGAATAATCAAAACCTTCGTTCAACAAAAAAAACCAATCAAAAAAAATCCAATTTGCACCTGGCTTCATCAAACAGACCAAAGATGCGGTCAAGCTCGAAGGTCGGCCTTTCCCTATCAAAACAAATGCAGCTGTGTTTTGCCGCTTGCGTTTTTGCCACGTTTACCACCTTTGCCTTGTTTGCAAGTGAATCCGCCCCAGCAACCAATTCAGCAGTTTTCCATGCACATAAAGATACTGCCTCCATCGATAGTGACCAAGCGGCTGTCCTTGATGCCATACGAAGGTAAACAACAAGACGCCCCTTTCTGTTTTCACAAGGGGTTTGAACTTTGTCTAACAAAACACCTTGTTTCAAAGCAACACCCTCCCTGAGGTTCTACCGCATGTCTGGCAAACAGTTCGAGCATATGCGCTCAACTCTGTCCCTGAAGACTACATGGCAGCGACAGTCAAGAACCCATGGACGTTTGGGAAAAAGTTTGTCGTCAAGGAAGGGGAAGTCTGGTGGCCGTGGAATTGGCACAGGAAGTTTCTCTTTGTGGAATACGATGATTTTTATGCAGACTTTGGCGAAATGGGACGAAGAGTGCGGGCGAATCTGATTGCGTACCAGCTGTTGTATGGCCCGCAGCCGTCAGTTACAAAACAACGTACCTCAAGAGTTGGCATCTCTGTTGCCGAATTGGAAACTGTCGTGCAGAGAATGAGTGATGGTTTATACCCCTGGCTGGCTCCTCGGTATTCCAGCATCCGTCACATGCAAGAATTATTCCTCAACACCACTGGAACGGCATCAGAAAGCGGGATTGTATTCTGTGTTGGAAAGAAGCACTTTGATTATGCGCTTTTAGCCATCACGACGCTCCAAAGAGTTCTCAATTACACACTGCCGATTGAAGTCCATTACGCTGGGGAATTAGATCTGCCTTTGGATATGGTAACGGCACTCAACACACTACCAAACGTCAAATGCGTCAACCTCCTTTCTCACTTTCCAAACGAACTCGACAACTTTGCCACCTGGTCTCTGAAACCATTCTCTCTCCTCGCAGCCTCATTTCGCAACGTGATATTCATCGACGCCGACGTCCTCTTTTTCAAAAACCCAGCTACAGCCATCCTCAAGGACAGCAAAATTTTTAAAAAGTACAGACAATTATTTTTCCATGACCGAACAATCGACCGCCGCTGGGGCGCCTACAGCCGCTGGTTCCGAAAAGCTCAACCCGTCCTCACCCCCTACGCCGAATCCCTCCGCTTCCTCAACGGCCTCTCACGACATGAACTAGAAAGCGGTGTTGTCGCGCTGGATAAAGGAGACCCCGGGATCCTGCACTCGTTGATCTATGCATGTAAAATGAACTCTGCGCAAGTACGCAATGAAACGTATTCCCACGTCCATGGGGACAAGGAAACGTTTTGGATGGCGATGGAGATGGCGAGGGTGCCGTTTCGTTTCACTCCTGGGTATAGTGGAGCTGTTGGGTATTTGGATAGTGAAGTGGAAGGTTTGGTTTGTGGGAACATGTTTCATTCGGATGAAGAGCTTGAACCGTTTTGGTGGAATGGGGGTATTTTGATGATGAAGCATGTGCGTAATGATTGGTTCATGCGGTTTGAGCATGTTGTGAATGATTTGGAAAAGACAAAGGACAAGTGGGTGTGGGAGACGGATACGAAACCAAACTGTATAAGGCCGGTGGATCCGCAGCGGGAGGTCTCAGAACTGGGTGGGCGGGAGAGGCAAATTGGCCAGCTGTATATTGAAATGTATAAGGACTTGACAAAACTGGGGTGGAAGGACTATATTGGTAAATATGCTGAAAAATAGATTATTTATTTTGCTCGTGAATTTATTGAAGCAAACCCAATTTTTTTTTTTGCAATTTTTTGATACGGTATGGAGAGTGAACTTCGTACTGTATAGAATTCAACGAGTGGACAAGCAAAAATACAATAATGGATTTTCACAGGATTTTCAAGGTTAATACTGCAAACTCCCGAAAGTGAGTCGTCGAAGTCCCTTCAAATAGATTATCCCGAAAGCCCAGACGTGCCACAAAGGTCAGCACTTCAACAATATGTCAATTTCCGACCCGGTGAGAACCGCACACTTCCGAGCCCACACTTAAGAGAAGGGAAGAGCAGTTCCTTTCGCAACCCAACCATCTCTCAACCTTCTTAAAAACCCAATAATAGATGGAGTCAGAGGGGATTGAACCCTCGGCCTCATGGATGCGAACCAGGCGCTCTACCACTGAGCTATAACCCCATGAGCCTCTAGGACATTTGTTCTATTTATGGAACTAAAAGTAAAAAACAGACACAAAAAAAAGCTTGTAACAACCAAGACTAATGCGATGTAAAATGAAGAAAGTCGGCTGCGTTTTTCGGGACATGAGATACAATACCATTGCACCTTTGCTTTTGACTTTTTGGGGGCGGTGTACGCGAGCAATATGGGCATTCTTTGGGGAGTCATGTTAACCAGGACCCGTAATACAAGCCAATTCATTTTTTAACCGGCGATCCCCCAACTCTCTGTCAATTAGACGTGTTCCTGAATGTGATTGAAACGAATGGTTCAAATTGACTTTTTGAGCGCGAATAAGATGCTTTTTTTACTTTACATAACTGTCGTATTAGGATGACTAATACGCCCCCGGGGCTGTTAGCGGAGCTATTCCTATCACCTTTATTATTATTATTCTATTTCCCGCCCGCGGCTTATGCCGCCGGCTTATCTTATGACGCGCCCTTGTGTGTGGCGCTTTAGCTTTTATTAAATGCAGAGTTTCCCTAGGGTTCACTCACTCTTTATACAGAAAATAAAAAAAAAAAAAAAGAAAGAAAAAAAAAAGAAAAAGAAAGGAAAACTGATAAAACATGAATTTGAAGAAAAATAATTATCAGAACGGATGAGGGGAGGTGTTGGTAGATTGTTGGTATTTTCGTTTTTTGTGAAATAATGATAAACACATCAGACAGACGAGGATCAGGCAGCCTAGAGGCGAGACGCTTCGAAGCAGCCCCATCCTTGTCTCTATATGCACAGCAAGGACGCGATATGCAAAAAAGGAGGTAACTGTAAATTGTTTTCCCGATCTCTGTGTTTTTGACAGAGTTTGTTCCAACAAACAACATGTTAAATGGAAAACCAAGCAGCAAGGTTTATTTCGAATAGAAAAGCAAACACGTTTGTCATGTTAAGCCGAGGTGTACGGGGCGAAACGAAGATTCTTCTTCTTTGAGGGACTCGTGTTAGAAGGAGCCAGAGAGTGCGATGACAAGCCAGGAGTCTTTGACGGAGATGCATTGGCTGGTAGCTTAAGAATCGAAAGCCAGGCCGGCTGAAGGGTTGGAGAGTTGTTGGAGCCTGTGCGACGAGGCAGAAAAGCAACCAGGCAAATGGTTCCCGGGGCCAATTCATGAGGAGGGACGTCAGTTCCCATAGGATTGGCCCAAGAAAAACCGGAAGTGGAATCACCCATTTGGATTTCTAGTGGAGCTTCTTGTGGTAGTGCGTTGGCCCAAAGCGTCAAGGAGAGATCTCCATGCCACATGACACCGTTCGGAACCTTGCTGTCGATTTCCAAATTCCACAAGGAGTTCATGGCGTTGGTGAAATTACGTGCCGTGATTCCTTGCTTGACGTAAGGACGTACTCGGAAACTCAAACGACGAACCTGGCCGGTACCAACAGGAGTAGCGAATGAATGCTTTCCGTGGGCGATTTCGGCAACAAGGAGAAAGCCTTGATGGTTATTGACATCATCGGCGCCATCAATGAAATCGGGATAGGCAAAGATGTATGGGGGAATGGCGGAACTGTCGTCGCCTGTAGCTGGAGAGACGCCATCCTGAGCAAGTAGTTCTTGAAGCATGGCAGGGGGCAGTTGGGCTTCTTGCAATGGTCGAACAATGTACATTTTATCGGCAGCACCATGGTCAATCACAGTGGAGGCATGGGGGTTGATGAGAGCACTGGGGTCTGGGAACATTTGGTTTTATTTTATGCTTCTTTGAGAGGGAGGTCTCTCCTTCTTATAGTAGGAAGAAATGTAACAATGACAAATTGTTACAACCCCAAAAAAAAAAAAAAAAAAAAAAAAAAAAAAGTCGGGCATTGCAGAATCTGAGTCAAAAGCAATACTTATTTTATTATTATTATTATTACTCATGTGTGGGAAAGGTTTTCTTGGCCCAATGTAGCAAGTCCGGATCATGTGAAAGTTGAATTAATTTTCCCATTGATCGAGGGTCAACAGGGAATTTCCGCATGGCGTCCGCATTTTCAACACGAGAGAGTGCCACATACAGCATAGGCAGGGTCCAGTGAGCACGCGATCGCTCCACCGAATTCAAATGCAAAATGATATTGCCAAGAGTTTTGCCCTGACATTTATGAACAGTCATAGCAAAGGCAATATCCAGGGGAAACCGACGGAATCTCACAGTACAATGATGAAACAAGTGCACGTCGACAGTGTTTTCCGAATCAATGTTCATGAACGGCAAAACAATGATATCATCGCAAATGCTGGCAGAGAGGAACTGAGCGGAATACTCCGCAAGCATGGTTTTCAATCGTAGAGTGTAGGCATCAACGGTCATATTATATGGCTTAGTTTGTGGGAACGGGATATACAGTCTTGACAATTCGTCAGTTAAGAACTTGAGAAAACAGTCGAGAGCAAGTGAGTGTTGTTGGTTAGTCTCAAGTAGAAATTGAGAAAACTTGCTATCCAGTTTGGCCATTGTCCATGCAGGAAGTTTTGGGAACGCTACATTAACGGATATGGGATCATGTGCCAGATGAATATCAGCTCCAGCAGACGCAGCAGCAATACGATCTTGAAGGTCTGCATCATCTGGATGTGGGGTAATGGAGTACAGTATGCCTTCTGTACCAGTTCCAACACCCAAGTGGAGAAACGTATTCCCAATGACAAACACCCGGTAGCCTGCCACAAAAACTTCACAGCTTTCATGAAGAACATGGCGACGTATAAAGTCGGAGGTGTTTTGGTCTTGGTTTCCGACACGAGCGGCATTCCAGACTATGCGAATGTGGCCCGTCATCTTGCAGTAATTATGAGACATGACTTGCACAAAGGAAGCGACTTCGCGGTTGGAAGGGCACAAGACTGTAGCGTACGACCAATGAGGGTCTTGAGCGACTTGATCACATGTCAAGGTTTTGCAGGAATCGAGAATTTCACGAGACACAGGATGTGAGCAATGGACACTGGCAAGCGTATGCAAGTTGCGGCAATGTACTAAATCACCACCACTGCGCATTATTTGTGTAAGCTGTAGGTGGCGACAATGCATGAACTCGGACTTGCCGTGAACAGCATGGATATTGGCAGAACTTCCAAGAGGAACATCTTTGTAGAGAGGGGTGTTTGCAACAGGAGGTAGTTGGAATTGGTCACCAATAAGAAGGACTCGGAGCTGTGACAGCGGCTTGCCGGTGATTTCAAACAAGCGCTTGCTGATCATTCCCAAAAAAGACTGATGAACCATAGAGTATTCATCAATAATGATGATCGGATTCTCTCCATACTTGGCGATCTCTTCCGCCACTTGAGCAGCCGTTAAGGGTTTAAAGTACGAAGCGGCAGTATCAGTTTTCTCCGTTGCTTTGGGGGGCCGACCGAAACGAAACAATCGATGCAGTGTTGAGCCATGCGGTAAGTTGGCACTAGCAGAACCAGTCATGGCTCCACATAAAATTGGTTGGTCTTCTGGAAGACGAGCAACCAGCTCAGCATAGATTTCCTTGCAGGTGAAAGTCTTTCCTGTTCCAGGTGAGCCATTCAGAGAGAAAAACCCGGTGGATTGGTTTACAAAGCTATCCACAATGGTGGTTAAAGCGTGGGCTTGTTCGCGATTTAGGCCCTCTCTTGGAATGATGGGGCCTGTGCGACGAGGTGTGGCAGAAAAACGTGATGTTGTTGGCAAATGGGGAGTGTCCGATTCTTGTGGATAAAACAAAGGAATGACTAACGGAGTATCAGCAATAGTCCTGATATGCTCTGCCAAAGGGACTGCGGAAGGTTGTCTGAAAGAAACGCGGGTTGGAGTAATTTCGGGATGTTGTTCACCTGGCAAAGAAGTGGACTGGCTTGGCGTGGTTGCATTGACAGTCTGCGAGAACAAAGACTCTTGTAAAAACTGAACATGGGATTGAAGAGCAGCTCGGGAAAGGTTGAATTGGGAGGCTTGCTCAAACGTAAAGTCATCAGGCAATATTGCCGTTGGCAACGCTTCATCCTCTTCGTGACGTCGTCGAACACTGGCTCGTTCACGCTCCTCGATTGTCCATTTGGTGGCATCTCGGTATTGAAATCGGGTGAGAGCTCGTACAAGCTTGGAATCCATAGCCAGAGGTTGTGTTGCGCGTAGAATCAGCTGATGCAACTGTCGATCCATAAAGGGAGCACCTGGACGAGACAAGTGAGTCAAATATTGAACGACACCATCATATGTAGGAGGATAAGGTACAGGCCATTCGGAAGCAATAGACCAGCAGGAAAAACCAGCCATAATGGCTTGTGCCCAGCGGCGGGCACGTGTTTTCCAGTATTCGGAAGGATGATTCCCTGGAGGGCCAGGATTGGTGGGAAGACGGCCAATGTATTCCGGAACCAGGAGTTTCTGACGCAGGACTTGAACCTTGCCAGGGGCAAAGGCATGAGAAAATGGAAAGTGGGAAGATTGATGCCGGGTACGTTGAGTACGTGAAGCCTTGGCAATATCATAGTCTTTGACTTGAATGCAACACATCCACACAGTGAAGTTCATGTGACGGAGTGATTCACCACGATGGTCCCAGAGTTGCACCATTTCAAGGGCATGAATATCACCATGCAAATCTTTGTATAAAATGGCAGTTTCTCGGAAGGAATCGAGAGAATCGTAATCTCGCAATGCTTGAGCTGGTAACAAAATTCATTCAACATTGGCAATCAGTCTTATTCAAAATAGGTACCATATACTTCAGGCCGAAGGTGCGGATCCAAAAGATCTGAATTCAAGTGTTCTGTGCCAATGGCACCACCACTATTGTCATTCGCATCATTGTTATGGTCGTTTCCAAAAGCATTCAGGGAATCCATGGCAGCATGAGGATCCCCATCATCAAGTTCCAGCAGTTCATCATGGTCGAATTGTGCATTGGAATCAGCGTTGCCGATATTCTTCATCATGAATTTGGCGCAAGCCATCACATCAACAAATTGGAAGGAGCAAGAGTATACATTGGAAGGGAATCTAACGAGGAAAAGAAAAAAAAAAGAAATCAAATTAATTCCATGAAAAAAAAAAAAATGCAAGCAAGCAGAAGAATCCTACCCCAATAAACATAGAGCCATCATTTGGGCGGCAGATTCTTGAATGGCATTTACGCAGTTCATCAGTCTCTGAACAAGGGACAGATTGTTTCGGAAATCAGTACCAGCATCCTCAGCTTGGGAGACACGAGTTTGCTGTTTCTTGAACGCAGATTCAATGCAGGAGACAATATGGACAAGAATGCCATCCCCGTCTTTTCCCATGTAGTTTGACTGGTAAAAGATAGATCTCATGGCATTGATTATGTCTGAGACAATTGATACGTTGCTATTGCCGGCAGTAGCAAGTCCCAGCACTTTTGAAGTTTCAACAAACATTACATCCGATCCCAATCGAAACAGAACCCAAGTAACTTGGCGACCATCTGTGGGTGGATGAATCTCAAATGGTTCCTGCTCATGCCCACAAGGCGGCGGATCGTGGTCTTCAATATAAGCTTCAATAGAGTTGGTCTTGTCTAACTTGAAATAGACAGGGCGAGTGCCAATTTCGTTGGGTGGTCGACCAAACCCCATACGACAGCAATACTTTCCATTTGGCAACTTGTGGCATGTATGAGTATGTGTGTGTATTTGCGTCTGGCAACACTGCTCTGTCCAGCGATGGTTGATGGCTTCCATGGATGTGGTTGGGCAGGGAGTGAGGCCAGTTCGCATGATATTAGGGTTCATTTCATGAAACTGAATGGCTGCAGGCAATGGACCTGCAGTAGTTACAAAAGAGTCCAACACTTCTGCCACAGCAGCATGGAGTTCTGTTAAATCGATTGCTCGGTGAAGAATTTCTGGACTAAGGCGTTGGAACAGGACTCCATGGCCGTGTAATCGATCGGAGCCAGTCACTTCAGAGACAAAGGCAAAATTTAACGGGTATCCACCCAAGCCCTTGGGTCGTTTTCCGACTGGAATGGACCGTTTCGTCAGATACGACGGTTTCAGACCAATCAACACTTCCATGATTGTTTCCATTTGCAGTTTGTATACCTTGGCACATGTACCTAATTTTATTTCAGTTTTATACATATGTAGTAAGGGGGGGGGGGGGGGGGGGGGGTTTAGTATACCAGGATGAGCAGCAGCAATTTTGATTCGTTCCGGTAATGGAGGCATGGGTAACGGTATTCCTTCTGGGAGTTCAGGGAGATGACAAGTGGAATATGAGGGGATTATCAGAATCCCCATGTAGAAGTTGTAAGAAACATCAAGTGGAATCCATGGTAGCGAACCAATGAAAAGATTTTCGAAACAACGGATTTCCGTTGCGCGGAGTGTAGTCCATGGAGCCACCAACTTTCTCGACAAGATCCGCCAGCTTTTTCAGGAGGGTCTTGGATTCTTTTTGATGGGGTGTTGACTTGGCAAGCTTGAGTTTTTCAAGAAAACCGGGTTCATTCAGGAGCGAAATAAGGGTTTGATACGATTTGTTGTGCTTTGTTGCTTGTAGCTTTGTGACTCGAGCAACAGATTGGCGCTGGTGCAGGTTGTATTTAAACGCAATGTTACGTGCATGGTCGCAATATTGGTTGGAGTACTGCCACATGAGATGGTCCTGGAATTTCGAACTTCCAGCACCAGGAGCGGGTTTTGAACGTTGAATGCCAACATTGTTGTCATAGTCATCAGCATCAATGTCTTCAAGAAAGTACGTCAGAAAATGACAGGGAGTACAGCAAAATAACATACATATCGCTTCCTCCACCATGAAGTCATCAACGTCATCGCCACCAGCCGTTGGTTCAGGGTTAAGTAACGGCAATGGGTCTGGTTCCAAGCGGCCAGTCAAGAAATGGAATGGAAATGCACCCAAGAGTATTTGGTCCATTTTGCCCATATCATTGCGCAGACGAGATCCTGTCCAAGGTAAAACCCGAGAAGCGGTCAGATGGATCCACAAAAAAAAAAAAAAAAAAAAAAAAAAAAAAAAAAAAAAAAAAAAAAAAAAAAAACGAAGCAGCCAAACCTATTTCACGCTCCACACCGAGTCCACTTGTACTATCTGGCTCCATGCCCATCTCAGACAAAGAGTCAGCATCATCATGGATGTTTTCTTGATCCTTATCATTATCATTATTGGCAGGTCTGATTCCAACGGGAGTTTCCAATAAGTTGATGGCAGCATCAAAAATAGAACCTCCAAGTGCTGCCCCCCCTGCAGAGATTTCAGCCAGATTGGTAATATGAATATCGTTTAGAATGGCAGTTGACGAATAAGTTGCATTATCAGCAGCAGAATAAGATGGTTGGCCCTTGCTGATGTTGTTGGCAAGGTGTTCTTCCGAGAGAATTGCTTCTCTGTCGTGCTCAGCAGTGGCAGCTTCAAGGACGGCTGCAAATTGTGCATCAACGATCTCTTGCGTAAGACCGTTGAGAGTTTCCTGAAAAGCTGTAGGGTCTGTTATGTGATCACGAAAGTCCTTGTTCACATCCAGCAACATTTGAGCAAGACTCACGACTTCATTCACAGGGAGCTACAAAGAAATATTGTAAGTCAGTACAAAAAGTTTGGTAATGACAAAAAAAGAAGACGCACATTGAATCGTTCAAATTTGCCATCCTTCAGCATTTGCTTTGCAATAGCCCAGTGGACAGGATCACCAACAATGTGGAAGTTCACCAACGCTTCAAAATTCAAATTGGGAACTTGTGTTGTTTCGTACAGGCTGGACGAGATTGGAGTAGACAGAACATGACCAGTCAAAGCAATTCTGTTATGGCCCGCTGCTCGTGGGGTGAGTTTGTATAGTAACTGATGTGTGACAATTCGCGCAAGGGCCATTGTGTGCCAATCATTGATGGCTTCAAAACCAAGGATTTCAAGGGCACGGTTCAAATCGCCGAAATCGTAACCAGTTTGCAAGCAGTACGTTGCCACACGGTTCTTTTTGAAAAGGGCAAAACACGCGTCACAGAAGGGTACCAAGAGACCCTGGAATTGAATTCAATTAATGGGCTTTACAAACAAAAAAAAGGCGGAACATTAAAGGATCATACGTTTGCAGATTGTTGTATCATGTGCGGGTGTAAATTGTAGTAGTTTTCTTCAAATTTGAAGACCCCCAACATTGGATGCCAACGAGATGGAATGGCCAAATGGCGGTCGAGCTGGAACTCGGTCATTTTGAAGAGCCCGGAGTTGACAACGTCTCGCATGGATAACTGATGACCTTTCTGATGGAAACGTCGGCAGCCGCAGGAAGCACAAGCCGGTGGAGGACTGGTGATGTCCATTTTTGAGTTGTATTTCTTGAGCAATTCCATCATTTCAGGATCCGTCAGCTTTTCAGCAAGGATTTTTGTTCGCAGCGTATCCACGTCATCTGTTTGGCCAAAGTGCTGGAGTCGAGCTTGATCATAAAACATGGCCGTTGCAATGTTTGGGTGGCGGTCGAATCCAGATAATTCGTTTACAAACGCATCGACTTGGGGCGGCCTTGTCCAAGATAAAATGGTGTCATTGATGCGAGTTTCGGCATTTGCATCCACCAACTGGCGTTGAGCATTTGCCATAGAAGAGATACGGTATGAATGTTAATAAAGTTACAAGATTTATGACATATGAAAGTACAAACCTGGGTATTGCGTCTGCTGTTTTCCAAAGATCGCGATTGAGGGTCTCGGTTCCTGTTTTCCTCTACACGTGAAACTGGATTTCGATGTGCATTTTCAGCAGCACGTGCATCTTGGTTCCGTCGAGCGTTCTGTACTGCTCTGGATTGTGGGTTGCGGCGGGCATTTTCGACAGATCGAGCAGATGGAAGTCGTGCAGCGTTACTGGTGTGTTGGTTTCGAACCGGTGGCGGCCTGTGATCCCCATTATGCCAATCTAACATCCATTGACGAACTGAAGCAATCGGAGGAGAACCAGACACTAAAACAATGTTACAACGAAGTTTCGAAATGCAGAAAGGCGGAATACCTGCTGGCAGACCAAAGAATTGCGCCAGGACCTTCAATCGGCAGAAGTTAAACTCTTTCAAGCTCTCTATCGACCAAAGCTGGGGTGGTGGGCGCAACAAACAGAATTTGTCTCCAGGAGAGTGGCCGGTAAGGGTACACAAGTAACAGGTCACAGGTCCAGAACCAGAATCGGCGGGAGCTGTTACCATCTTGTGACTTAGAGCACCTCATGAAGGTTAATTCAAGAACGTACCACTTGTAGCTTGGGTATGAGATTTACTTCGCTTCGAATCTGGGACATGTGTGTCGATTTGAGTTGCTTGTGTTCGTTTAGACGCTCGAAACACTGTCGATATGGCAGGAGCCGCCCCCGAACCATCATTTCGTCGTGCTGAAACGGCGGAAATCGTTGGTGATGAAGCCTCAGCAGAGACTGTCCGTGTGGATGGCATGCAAACAGATTTTTTTTTTGCTTCCTCCTCCTCCTCCTCAAAATAAATTTTGCAGAGACTCACTCCTCGAGAAGTGAGTGATAAATATCAATCAATTAAATGGTCACAACCAATGTCCCATTTCTGACTACTACTGCACCAACTGATCATGAAGTACAATCAGAAACCCGCCAAAGAAAAGAGTTTCCGCTGGATCGCTGGCGATTTTTTGTTGCATTTGGAGTCTTTTTGGTTATCTTTGGCAACAATTTGATCTTTGGGGCATTTGGAGCTGTTACAGCAACAGCCTCTGCACGATACGAAATTCAAAACTGGGTAATTAATATGCTGAACTTCATCAACTCTTTGGCTTGCATCCCTGCGCTCTGGCCTTCGACTTGGCTACTTGACACGTAAGTTCATCTTGTTGGTTAGCGTCAAAGAGATCAACACCCTTAATTGCTCGCCTAGACATGGTCTCCGCCCAGGTATCTTATGCGCTGCCCTTGGAACTGTTGCCGCTGGCCTCTTGCGATGGCTCAGTTTCCTGGCACCAACTCCTGCAGGCAAAGTGGCAATGCTTGGAGTTGGATCCTTTTCTGCTGGATTGTTCGGGCCATTTGCGTTAGAAGCATCGACGAAGGCAGCTGCTCACTGGTTTTCAGGCAATGGGCGATTAACAGCCAATGCAGTTATGTCCATTGGAGCCCCCCTTGGCGTGGCAGCCGGACAGTTTCTAGGGCCTCTTATTGTCAACGAAGATCCAAATAATATTGACTTGTTCAATTTCGTGATCTTTGCCTTTACAGTGTTCTGTTTTGGCGGAGCTTTCTTGGTGTTCAATAATCCGTCACGCCCCCCATCAGCTAGTGCGAGTCAAGAGAAAGTAAAATATGGTGAAGGATGGCGTCAAATTATTTGGAATCGACACTTTTGGATTGCTGTCACAGTGGGTGGCACGGCCATCGCAACTCCTTCTACAATGAGTACATTCTCTTCAAACTATTTGAAACCCTACGGATATTCCGAAGACTTGGCTGGTAATCTTGGAATTACTCTATTTGGTGGAGGTATTGCCTCCGCAATTGCTTTATCACGCATCTTGGATTACACGAAAGCGCATATTACTGTCATGAAGATACTTGCATTTACCCTTCTAATCGGAGTGATTCTTTTTTATGTGGCTTGCGTTCACTTAAATGCAGTCTGGCTTTTGTATTGTGGCTGTGTTGTTATCGGTATGGGGGCTATACCAAACCTTGCGATTACACTGGAACTCTGCGTAGAATCAACCTTCCCAATTGGTATGGACTGAAATTTTATCGACCAATTTGCGGCAATTTTGACATGACCGAATGGCTTTTTCAGCTGAGGCTACTTCTACTGGGATATTGTACTTATTTTCCCAAATATTCACGGTCGTCATGATTGCGCTGTCCAATGCTCTGATTGATTCGGATGGGAAGCCCTGGAAATCTTTGGTCATGCTAATCACGTTCAATGGTATAACGTGTGTGGCAGCCGCTTTGTACAACACACCAAATCGAAGAATCGAGTTGGAGAAGAAAAAAGTGAATGAATTATAGTAATAGCTCTCTAAATAGCTCTCTGTTCCTCTCATAAAGCTGATGTGCTACTCTTCTTGTACCTTTGAGCAAAGTCGACCAAACTCGTTGACCGGTGGTAGAATTTCAGAAATAAGCCATTCATTTATTCTCGGGATCGCCTGATTGGTTCAGCAACTGATTTGGCCGTTGGACTTTATTTTAATATTAGCTTTTGTTTTCATTCCAAAGTTCACTGCTTCACCCGTCTCATGATCAACCGGGAGTCCAAAGTACACATTCTCCTTTTAGCAAACTTAATCTCTTCTAACGTATCTCTTTTCTTCGTTCGAATACTCTCTGAATAATCCAGCTGCTGGCAGCCAAACGAAAACTGGAGCGATTTCAGCGAACTCGAAACCCGAATGCAACAGGTTCAGGCTCAATTATTAATGTTGAAGGGGCTCTTTCGCCTGGCTCCGAGTCTATGAGTCTTTCAAATGACGTTAATGTTGGGCAAGGTGCTGGTTTGGTCACTTCGAATGACAGCTCGTTTTACGATAATATAAGCGAATACGAGTAAGTCTTCAGTAAATTATATTAAAATCAGAGAAAGAGGAACAAGAAGCTGAGTGTTGTTTTCGCTAGTGCTGCTTCTCCCGATGACAAGAGGCTGTCATCTACCCGCCAGTCGGTACGTCGTCTCTTTATCACACTTGACGCACATTGAACTAATATTGACTGTCTTAAATTCCTACTTGATGTGGTTTCTCTGCTCATGCTCTTCCAATAATGTCAACCAATAACAAACAGCCAACCAGAAAGGGAACATCTAGCCCGAAGCTCAGCTCAAAATCCCTTCATGTGAGTCATTCCTCTTAATTCGGTCTATATGCATTGTGCTCAACTCTAAATTAGAACGAGAATGCCACACTGGCTCTGATTATTGAAGAACTATCCACATCCAAATCAACGCTGGAAGAAAAGTTGGCCCAGTCAAATGCAGCCAATAGCTCCCTGCTGGAACGATTAGAAGCTATGGAACGGGATAAGAATCAGCCAGCTTTAATTGCTCGAATTCAAACCACCAGCCCTTCTCGCGCTGCTGCTGAAAACCACCAACTAATGGAAGATTTAAAAAAATCCAAAGAACGAGAAGAATCCCTTGTTGATCAAATCGCGAAGTTGGAAGACGCCGCCGAAAAATCGAAGACTAATTTTTTGGAGAGCATCTCATCAAAAGACGAGGAGCTGGAATCAATCAAAACGCAACTCCAGTGCCTTCAGTGTGATCACGAATTGATTAAGGACGAACACTCTCAATACTTGAGCCAGCTGAAAGCTAAATCTGAATTAATTGGGTCATTGGAGGGACAAGTGGAGCAACTCCAAAAGGGCGTAGAAGCTGGAGCAGATATGTTGGACCGTTTGACTGCATCTGAAGCCGCCGTGAGATCGCTCGAGCTGGAAAAGAGTCAAATGGTTTCTAAAATCAATGAGCTGGATGCTACAAAATCAGAGACTTTGGACCTCGAAACAAAAATATCAAACCTTGAATCTGAACTCTCTCAAACTAAAGCTCAAAATGAGGACATGAAGCATCAACTTCAATCTCTTCAATGGGAGCAAGAATGGCCATCCCTTCCAGGAACTCCCGCACGTACTAAAACTCCTCTTCCCGGAGCAACCGCTGCTGAAATGGATGCTCTCATAGCTCAAATTGCGCAACTTCAAACCGAAGTCCAGGTTCTCACTAAAGAGTCGGAAGCTGAGCGGATTCATTCACACACACTCCAAACTCAAATTTCAAGCCTCAAGCAGAAACTTCATGATACTACAGCAGCTCATTTGGAACTCACTCGGTTGGAATCGGAAATCTCACAAATCAATGAACTAAAGGAACTAGAATCTCGTGAATACGAAGCTCGTTCACAGGCTCTTGAGAGCGAAATTTCCGAATTGAAAAAGTACCTGAAGGCATGTGAGGAGGATAACAGTGAACTGCGGGATCAGATTGATGAATTGGAAGAAGTGATCACAAAGTCAAGGGCGGGAAGTGCTGTTGTTTCTCCACTTGTGGTGAAGGCATCCGTTAACGGCACAGGTCAGGGGGAGAGTGAAGAAGTTGAACGATTGAAAAAGGAGTTGGATTCTCTGAATGCAATGTTTGAAGAGGAGAGTGGGCGATTGGAGAGAGAGGTTTCAGAG